>VXBB01012340.1:273839-295433 GCA_013399915.1 Illadopsis cleaveri
AAAAAAAAAAAGGCAGTGACACTTCTCTCACTGGCCACCCTTGCATAGCAATATGAGTCTGGGCAGTGTGGAAAGATTTGGGTAAAATGATGAGTAAATACCATGCCAATATGTCTTTAAACCTGGCTGCACACTGTGTGCAGTAGGAAGGGTTTGCTGTTTCTGTTTTGGTGTGTATTGGGGGTTGCTGGGGAAGAAGATAAAGGGCAAGTGGCAATGAACTGAAATAGAAAGAAAAAGAGGACGTCATGGGTCTGATTTGCCCATGCACCTAATGTGCAGAGTGCCTCCAAACCCCTTGGTGACAACTCTGTTTACATCCTCATCTGTTTAAGACTGCATTCAGGTGGTATGAGGATTGCCTGGGCTTCTGATGAAGAAAATCAGGCAGTCAGCATCATGACAGCCTCCCAGAGTAGTGAGAACAAACTGAAAACCAGAAGTAAAGTAAATCTTTAAAAACACAAGGAGATTTCATATGTGTTTATTTATGGTTTCATAATCTCATGCTAAAGTCTTGCTTTGGAGGAAGACTGTAGTGAGCCATGCTTCTGAAATTTTATTTCCTTGTCATACTCTATGTGCCGGTATTTTGACTATCAGTGTGTTGGCAGATGTAGCCAGCCTGAAAATCTATTTGTTTTCCAAATACAGATGAGGAATCCTCCATCCCACTTTTAAAACATTGCTACTCTTAAAAAAATCCAAAATCAATGAAACAATTGAAACAACAAAAAGCTAGGGAAATATTTCTGTATTTAAATATTTAAATGATGTCTGAAGGCAGTCATATACTCACAATTAAACAAAAACACTTAATACATATTTTGATGGGGTGATAGTAGATGCTTAGAGCTTTTTAACTTCTTTACATTTTTGTCTCCATACAGGTTTAAATGGTCTTTCAAATTCTAATTTTGCAAGTTTTTTCAAACCCAGCAAATCACACTGAACATACCTCTGTGTTCTCACCATGGCCCACTGTCATTTTTCAGGTGTGAGGAATGTAATATTTGCAAAGCTAGTAAAAATGAAACATTTTAGCTAGATTGCCTTTGATTTGCAATATCAGATTGCTGGTTATTTTCAAGTTAGGACTTGCTTTATTATTTCTACCTTGGTTACTATGATTTTTAAGTTTAGGAAAACAGCAACTCTTGTCCTTTATTATCACTTTGCTACAGTTCATCTGATGCTGTGTCTCACAAAGCATATTTTCCTAACACAACCCAGCATATTACTGGCACAGAAACCATGTCTGAACATTCTCATTGTGCATTTTTTGGCATGCTTCCTTTCAGAATTTCAACAAAACTTTTCTCTCTTCTGAAGCCACTACCATAAAGTTGTCTCCATGCAAAGAATAAAATCTATGATCTCTAGAAAAATAGCAAAGGTTTATTTATCTTTGCTCTCCATTCAAATCTCTTTTCCAAATATCTTTGATTCCACTACGAAATTTACTATGTTCAGTACTGTAAAACTCATACTATGGAAATAGAACATTTCAGCAAATATTGATTGACCATGCTAGCTACCAATTTTCGCACATATTTTCTGGCAGACTCACATATGAGAATAAGTCATTAGCCCCCAGCCTTTCTGTTGAAAATGCTGCTCTTGCAGAATCTTCAGAAATCTTGTTATTCATTTAAAACATAGTTGGGGCCAAGAAATCAACTCGAATGGTTTCAAATCCTCTAGCAGACAGTTTGGTTTAAATGTTTTTGTTTGTTTGTCTGTTTTTGTTTGTTTGTTTTTAATTTAAAAAAATGGAGTTAGACAAAAAAGAAGTTAGGGGCAAATTGCAGGAATAATTCCACGATAATATTTCATGGCCTATTTCATGACTAGTGACCATCAGTCTAATACAATGAAAAGCTCAAAGCATGCTAAGTGTATTGCAAATTGAGAACTACCACTCTATTTGGTATGGTTTCTCTTGGTGAAATCAGAAAAGATTGAAAGTTTCTAATAGTAGACACATTGCTGGTAGTGATCAGATGTGTTTGAAAATAAATATGAAATTGCCCTAAATATTAGATGGCAATATATTGAATATCAATCTATATTCTTTCCACATGTAAAATTTGAAGGAGCATTTGATACACAGATGTAATACCCAGCATTACAGTTATGACCTTCTTCCAAGCCACAGTAAGAGATATACAAATTCTTTCAAGGCATAAGTTCAGCAAAATTAAATCGAGCCAGATCCAATTAGACTTTTTAATAGTACTTCCTTTGACAAATTTGTGGTGTATACTACTCGTATTTCTGTGGCTTCAAGCCATGGAAATCTTACACCAGAAAAATATGAATGGTGAAAAATGAATCGATGTGCAGATCACTCTGAATAGTAGCTAAAACTATGTCAAAATACATATTCACAATATACTGTTAGCTCTAGTGATTACAAATGAAAACCTATTCTAAAGAACTGTGGACTAAATCATACCTAGAAACTTCCAAATCCAAACAACAACAAAAAGTTTCATGCATCTCCTGCAATTCGATTCATCAAGGGGGTATTATTTTTATCTAAACCAGACACATTTCTATGTCATTTCCTCTGAAAACAGTCCATCAGTTTTTCTAGACACAAAGCATGGTTACTATGGCAATCCCTTCATGCCGTGCTGCCCCGTGGGTTTGAGTTCAGAGCTGCATTTCACAGAGAATTTGAGTGCCTGACCAGCTGTAACTCATTGAGAGAGGCAGAACCACGACTGCTAGAATTACAGCTGGGGTTTTTTTTGAGCTGTCTTTCATTTCTAAATGAAGGGAACAGCTGTGTGTTTTCACAGGGCATTTTGAACTTCTCAAACCAACTTTTGCTCTCGCACAAACACAGGCATGTGAAACTGAAGCTGAGCACAGCTCTCATAAGCCATAATTTCTCTCCTGATCTCTGAGATAATGTTTCTTGTGTCAGGTCCTGCTTTGTCAGCTGTGTTATCTTAAACTGCTGCAAAGCAAGGGAAGGTTCTTCTGCAGCCTCTATGAGGCAAGATACTCCTTCTGATTGTGGAAGAAAATTGGATTTTGGGGTGGTGTATTAGTCACTCCTGCACCATACTGACTCCAGGAACTGGTGATTTGACTCCCTTCCAGCTCCCCATTGGGAAGAAAGTGCTTATTCTCCTTCTGTGTGTATATTGGTTTTGTAATATATTTACTTGTTCAGACCTTTTAACCCCCACCAGAAAAATCCAAGTCCTTCATAGTTTGATTTTGGCAGACAATTCAACTGGCAAAACATGCAAACACCTGCAACATGTTCAGATCCTTAGCCTCTCCTTTTTAGCCAAAACAATTGCCCAGCAGCAAGTAGAACACTCCATCAGCCTGCACCCCAGCACTGGGTCCGGGTGGGGATGTGCTATGTTTGAATGAACTATTCGGCACAGCTCGATAACTGTTAGAAGAAACTCCTTACCAGGCTCCCTAGGAGCAAGTCTATAGGTTGACATGAAGGTTAAAAGGGGAGGTACCAGCTCTCTAAGGGATGAATCAAGTTGTGTGACTGCCCCACAGTGAAGTGGCAGCTGAAAACCATCTGCTGTACACTAGAACAAGGTTGGGAAAGCGGGACCAGCAAAAGCTGCAGGAAGGGTTTGGCTTGGGTAGCTCTCCTGGGGGTACACCATGGTCACCAGTATTGCATTTTGGCTTTTCTGACTCTTCAGCCTGGAAATATGTCACTAGCACCAATAATGATGCCCTGGAGGCCACAGCTGTTCACTGCTCTTTGGAGGAACAAAGCAAAAGGGCATGACCTGTGTTACAGAAAAGCTCATTACCAGAACTGGAGCAGGGGCTCAAAGACTGAGCTGACTGGAAAATGAGGTTTCCTCTACTTGGAAGAAATAAAGGTCTACAAAAAATGGGGAAAAGAAACTTGGAATGTGTTCCATTTGGACATACTCGAGGTAGGGACAATTTTCTAGCTGAGTGCCTTGTCAAGCTTATTCTGTCCTGCAAAAGTGAGCCTTTCAGACTGCTAGTAAGACTCCATCTGTTCAGTTTTCCTGGCAGAAAACTAGGGGGTGGGGAGCAGGGGGGTGTGGGGGAGGGAGGGATTGTTAGGGCAAAATATCAGTTTCCTCCTGGAGAATGTTACTTTTATGAAAAGGCATGGGGTTTGTTTTTTTTCCATCAGGAAAAACATTGCAGAGGAAAAGCCCATGCCTAATCAGCTCTGGAAAAAAGGTGCTTATATACACTAGTGAGTCATAACACATAGTCTTGATCAAGAGGTGAAAGTCTTCAAAAACAAACCTTCAGTTGTATATGAGGGAAAAATCTATCCTAGGAATACTGACAGTTCTCTTTTATTGTTCTGTAAATAACACTGTCATCAGATGTCATGAATTCATCATAATAATGAGCAATTATATTAATAATTGTCTCCAACTGAGTCTTGAAACAAACTATTTGCTGTCAAAAAACCTTTATACAGGCACCAGCGGCAACAGTCCTGGGCTGTATTTGCAGAACTCAGGAAAGGAGGCGTTGCCTTGGATCAGACCAACAAAGCCATGAGTGTCCCACCCATGGTCAGAGCCTCTAGGGCAGTCTGACACATGCAAGTATCCCTTTCCTCTTAGAAGTGGGAAAACTTATATGGGATTGTTTGGATCTAAACACCAGAGGCAGTGATTACAGGTTTCTGAATAGCTCTTCCTGAAAGGAAATGAAAAGAAATTTTGGAAAGGAAATTTCGATGGGATTGACACAAATATATTACCAGAAAACAAAACGAAGCAAAAATCAGACAATATAATCCTTATCCAAATAACAGAATTCACTCTAAAGAGAGATCACCATTAATTGTTAAAACAATAATTAACACAAACAAAATTAATTCATTTCCAAGCAACACATTTCTTTCCAGAAGGGATAGAGTGAAAACTTAAGAACTTGCAGGTCTGTCAGCCAGAGGAAAACCCAAACAAATTAAAGCTCCAGGATGTGGCCCAATGTGCTAGCTAAGCACCACAGTGACATTGTTTCACAGAAACAAAGGCAGCTTAAGACTTTGAGTGACTGACTGCATAGAGCCTTGACACTTCTGCACAAACAGAAGAACAAAATACGGTTATGTTTGTGCTTGGATGATAAGAGTTTGTAATCACCACTAGAAAAAGGCCCTCCTTAAGAAGTCTTTCTAATTAATATTTTAATATGATTATTTAAATATGTTAATGCCCTAGATGACTATGGTAAAAGTCTGGCCACCATAAGCACCTTTCTTGTCTCCAGACTTTCACTAATGAACCACTAATTCACTTTATTCCCTAGTACAATGGAATCTGATATCAGGCATCACTTAGACATGTAGGCATACTAGTTATCTTCCTGGGATTTATCTAACATATGGAAATAAAGAAATGTCTAATTTTTTAATAGTAAGAATTTTATCTGGGTCTATGTTTTGTCTTGTAACTTAAGCCTAAAATAATCAGAGCCCCTGGAAAATTTCTAGCAATGTTGAAGTCCACATTACATTGGAGTGATTTTTTTAAAAATAGTTTTTCACCTCTTGCATTAGCACTTACTTCCTTCTCAAAGAAAACAATGTTTTTTAACTATAGTTATATCTGCTCATTCATGTCTTTCTAAGGAAGGCTTATTTCTTGAAATGATATGAAACCAACATTTTTTGTTAGCGATGACTGAATTATAAGAATGTAAAAAATGCAGTGTGTATCTTTGGATTAAATTTTTAAATTGTTTTAGAAACAGGAGTAGGAAATAACTGCTGCTGAAGAAAGGAATGCCTGGGAGACATCCACCTAGTCAGTACATCCCAAGATCTGCACTCAAAATATTATTTGTTCAGCATGCCATTCTAAATCTCCAAAGCTCTATCGGGAAGGCACCTCCTCCTAATCTGCATGCTGTGGTGGACAGAAACCAGATGGGTCCCAAAATGTCTCTGCAGCTTTTGCTGACCAAAGGACTGCCTGGGGATCCATGCCTTTGTAATACGGGGATGACTGGCGATGAGGCTGTTGCTATTTTGGTAGAGTTCTGCTGTCCTCAAAGCAGAAATTGAGGCGGTTCCTCTGCAGGAAGAATCCACTCATAGTGGAGGGAACAGGACTGCTTTTGAGCTTGGGACAATAATATTTCTGAAGTTATTCTTCAGCAGAAATCTGTGTGAAAAGCTCCTTACAAAGGGAGGGTTTTTGCCTATGCAGGTGGAGAAGTGTGCCTGCTCTGGGAAGCCCAGGGTGGTCTGAGCAGTTTGCAGTGCTGCTGACTTGTGCCCAGGGCTGTGCTTCTCCTCCTGTGCTTTGCCAGCCCAGATGAATTGAACTGTGAGTGGAAGAAACATCACACTGACACCATAAAGGGCCAGAGAGAACAGGAAGGGCTCTGGGAATTCCCTTTTTTTTTTGAGAAAATTTGCATCATGCATATCTATGGACACTATGGAGAGTTGCGGCTTGGTCTCAGCCAATGGAGACAGAAGAAAAGGGAAATATTCCTGCCTCTTAGGATTTCAGGCTTGCTTACGGGAGTAATGCAGGGGGTACATATGACCTTCCTCAAAGTCCAGTGTGTTTTTTTCTGAGCTGTCTGGCATCTTCCCTTTGATGAGGGGAAGCTTTCACTGATTTAAATGGAGTTTCTCTATTAAATCAATCTCCAGCTCCATCTCAGCCACAATGTAATTTTTTATTGTGACACCTGTGCTGAGTGTGATAAGCAGTCTCACAGATGATGGCTAGGCTTTCCAGTAAAATCTAGAATAGAGAAGAGGAATCAAGAATCCAGCTGCAAATAGATAAGTCCCAAATATTCTTTCTCCAACAAGGGGCGTGCACACTACCATCATGTGGTGGTATTTCACAGTCATTTGATTGTATCATGCATTTTTTCTGAAGGAACAGGCTAAGTCACATTGCTATGAGCTGGCAGGGTGTGGAAAATGCCAAGTCCATGAAGGTCTGACTCATTTTGTGAGTCCAAAAGAGGAGTCTGTGCTGGCTTCACTTGTGCTTCTTGTCATCTATGTTTCTGTAGGCAGCAGACAACCATGTCATCACTACAAATTTAGTGGTCGTGAGGGGTCGGGGGTTTTGTGTGCATTTGTAATTTTGCTTCTACGTAACCTTTCAAACAGGAAAGCCAAAGTGTACTTTGATTGTGGCAATGCAGGCAATCAGAAAAAAACAAAAAATCAGAGTCCTAAGCTGTTTTTGTTTAGGGTGGACAGCTTTTTGGCTTGACGCTCTCCTTTTAAATATCCAGATCTCTCATGGGAAATCAGTGCATGGGCTAAGATTTCATTGTATATCTGTGTGTATACCATACTGCCAGGTGAAGCCTGGCACAGAAAGTTGAGGAGAATTGTCACTTTGATCCTTACAGTCTTACACTGAAGGATCTCTTGTGGAGGCCTGTAACCTCCTGAAGGAATTCAGGGATGTGCTGTTGTGCTGCCAGCTTGCGTGATAATATGTTAATGGCTACTACTGCAGCCTGGCCAGCAGGCTGTGATTTGATGTCTGGGTGCAGGACCTGGGTGGGTATATTTCATACATCATCTGCTTCTCCAGGGAGATGTACTACCAGTGACATTTGTAAATCAATGCATGGCCATAAGAAAAGCCATTCCCCTGTGCTTGAAGAATTCCTGCAGCACTTTAGAAAGACACACTCATAAATAAAATGTAATAATGGTGATCTCCTAATATAGTCTAAGCATATTTACTAATTGCAAGAGGGAGTAAAACTGGAAAGAGGGTAAGATATTTTTATGTTAAGCTAATAAAGAAAGAGGATGACCAGATGAGTGCAAGCAACAATTATCTAATGCAGTATTCCCAGATGGAGAAAAAGGATATTATAGCACATCCCTGGAATGCTACTGTGGTTAAAAAAGGGGGGGGAAAAGATATATCCTGCTACTACCAGAAGGAAATGAAACAGTTCTGAGGAGCAGATGCCATATTAATTACTGTATTCATTCGATAATATTTCTCATATAATCATGCACTGGTATTTTAACCACTTTGAGCCTAGCCGCTGAAAGAGTCTGGGCTGCTTAAGCACACTGACAGTAAGCCAGCAAGACAGTGATCCAGCAAGGCTCTGGTCCCAAGTGGAACTCTGTCCTGGCCCCTAGCAGAAGAAAAGTATTTGTTATTATCAGGCAGCTGTTTGCCCTCATCAGATGTTCTTTTGCATTAACCCAATGACAATTCCACCACTGACAGTAGATGCACAGACCAAAAGGGTGAAACCTGGACAGAGAGCTCTGAAACTTTTCCTGCTGCCTGACACAATTTTGCTATCTGCTTATCAGGCTGCTGACATCTTGCAAAAGAAAGGGCTCCTTCTGGCCTAGAAAATCTGAAAGAGGAAGCTGTTGGTATTTTCTATTACAGTTTGGGGGCAAGGGGGGTTGTCTGTATGAATAATTTCTTTTCTCATACCCTCTGTCATTACCATTGCTGCTGATACTGTTAATTTTCTTATCTCAACCCTTGATCTTTACCATTTGTGCCTCCAGTTGGAGGGGGAAAGGGGAGCAGTGCATGGCTTTAGTGGGAGTACTAAATTGGAGATTATCATTCCTAAACAATGACATCCCTGTAATTAAGAAAAGCAGATACTAAACAGACTGGACATTAAGGGATGGTAGTACTTTCTGAGCAGAAGAACATGGAGGGACATTGTCACCGAAAGACAGAAGGATTAGTGATTTTTAAATAATATTTTTCTTGTATAAGGAAGGCATATATGTCAGTTCTACAGCAGGACTCTGATCTTCAGGGCAAAAACATGATATTCTCCCTACTTTGCCTCCTCAGAGATTATGTTCTGCCATACCAAATAAGAAGGCAATTCATCTTTAAGAATGGGGAGTTAAATATATGCTTGTTCAGCTAATAATCTGATGAATGTCAAGGAAAGAATGACATTTCTATGTCATTGCCTGCAATATCTCAGTAGTTACAGCCCCATGACTCCTCTGGAAAGACTAACGTCAGGTTATTTAGCCAAGGCACAGCAAGCAATAGAAGTTAAATACCATCCAATCTAATTACAGGTAGTATAGAATCACCATTAAACAGTCTGCTATTTGATATGCCTTGTATCTTATTATTGTCACTGCTGTACATGTCTTTATCAGAAGCAATTAATCTCATATTCTTGCAACTTCACTGCAAAACTCCTTCCAAAATGTCACACATCCTATGAGCATTACTAGCAATGAGCCAACATCCTCTGACAGGACATGAGACACTGCACAGTGCTCATTTTCTGGGAAAGTGCTCGTATAAGATTCATGCTAGAGACTGGCATAATAAAAATCTGCAGTTTTGCTTCCCTCCCACATTGCCCCATCTCAGTTTCAGGCACCTATACACAGAGGCACAGAATTGCCACCAAGTCAGAAGAACAGAGTTTTTTCCTTTCTACTTGACACAGGTATAAATAGCTGTATGTGCTAAAGTGGTGGAGATGCAGGTCCTGCCCAGACCAGACCAAGCTGGAGTCACCCAATGCTCCCTGCAGAGAGAGAATGCTGCTCACCACGAGTAACACCTGCCAGCTGGTGGAATAGTGGCCTAGATGACAAGAAGCACCCCATGATCAAAGGAGAAGAGGAAGTAGGTAACACAATGCACCGCTGACTTCTCATTGTGCAGATGTGACTGAATTTCAGTCTTGAAGAACCATGCATTTACTTGTACTCATACTCACTGGACATCTGACTATATTTTTCCTGCCCTTAATGTGAAACAGTTATTTTCTCTATGGCATGATAATATCTTTGGTAACTGAAAATCACTAGGAATATACCCATGTGTAGAAATTTTTGGTTTTGACATTATACATATAACTTCTGACTCATATGTGGACTAAGCCAGGGAGAAAACAGGTTATTAACTGTGTATATCTGACTGAATTAGTCATGAGGCAAAATACTCTTTTTATGTGGGTTTGGGTCAGAGTGTCAGTCATAATTAAACACAAAGCTGAAGAACAGGCCCTTTTCCAGTATGGAGACTGGGACCAAAACCATTATGTCCAGCAGGCAAGGTCCAGCAGTACTCAGGAAAGCAGCTTGCTCAGTCTAGCTGTCCCCACCCCACCAAGCACCAGGATTTGCCCCTTTAGAATTCAGAAAGATTTCAAAAAAATTAGAGCTTTAGTTTCAGACTATAAAATTATGTCCACATGTCCATAAATTGGTTTCTCACACTAACTTTTGAAAAAGGCTTTACTACTTTTGGGGTTTTTTTTGCAACTGCCATTTCTTGAGTGTAGTTTGCTAAGGCAGGTCATGTCTCTGCCATAACACCTCTGCAACATTTAGTCTTGTCCTTTTGTATCATATACCACTTTTCCTTACTCCTTCTGTCACTAAAACTGTGATCATCACCTAATCCAACCTAACAGCTAACTCTTGTCCTTCCTGTCCCCAGCGTCCCAGCAAGTAGGACGAAATATTGTCACCAAGCCTGCCATCTGCTAGCTGCCACAGAGCTAAGAAGACAAAGAGAGTGTTGCTGTCTGCTGTAAGGGCCTGAGGTGGAAGAGTTGCTGCCACAAACTCAAAATAAGATGGGGGAAGGGACACTTAAAAGCTCCCAGGGAAAAGAGCACTTGATCAGCACCAGTGGCCACTCCAGTTCATGAGTGTAGCTACATGGAAAGTGTCTGAGCAGCAGCTTCCCATTTCCTTCAAGAAAATGGTGAGGGACTCTAGTGTATGGTCCCTGCATCACTTACTTAGACTACAGTGAACAGGTTTATGTCTCTGTTATACTCAGTGACAGCATCAGATCCTTTCCCTCTTAGACCTCGCTACAATAAGGAATCTCAAAACTGACATGTGGCAGAAAAGTAATTTATTTTAGCTGAATGGATATGAGGCTTCTTTTAATTATCTTTTTTTTTTCCAATTTGCAGCAGTGTCAGACTCCACATGGATTTTCAACAGAATGGTCCTAAATAGCTGCAGGCTGCTTAGAAAGTGAACTGTACACTTGTTCCAGATGATTCCCCCTTTCCCCTACACCACATTCCCAGCCTTGCCAATATGTTCCCCTTTTGCAAGATGCAGGGTGGGAGCAAACACTATTCAATTCCATGGCCAGTTTAACCTCATTCTCTTTTTACACTATGGCACATATTTGTGCAGCATGCAACAACCAAATGAGAACATCTTTTCCAAGTGGTATTTCTTAATGGCATTGGAGAAAGATTTGTAAGTAACCTTACATGAATTGCAAATAAAAGCCTCCTTAACACACTTCCATGACTTTATTTTCCCCTTGTTTTTTCTTTTTTATACCTCTTTCAGTCTGTATTTTCTTTGATTGAAAGCACTGAAAAACTGTAAAATAAAGAGTGCTCCTGTCTCCTCACTCTCTCCAATATGTTTTATTTCTGTTCTTTTAAGTTCTTTGGACCAGATCCTTGCCCCTGGCACTATTCCTCCACCCTTGACTTATGTCTAGAATAGTGTCTTCTGGCAAGTTTCTTGCCCGTCACAGGCTGGCTACTGTGTGTAGGGTTCCTGCTTTCCATGGGTCAAGGCCTTGGGGATCTTGAGACTAGCACTGGCCTCTCCACTTGGCTCTAATGTTTCTTTTTCAGCCTCCTCACAAAAACAAACCAGGGCTTAATAGTTCTCAATACAGTTCTCCTTTGTTTATTTTCTTCACATGTCTATTCTTTCTTTCCATTCCTGGCCTCAAAGAGAAGAGAGCTGGAAGAACATCACTTTTGCCAATTTACTACCCATTTTGAGCTGTGAAAGCTGCCAGAGGGAGTGAGGGAGCACATCTCAAAGGAAAAGATTAGGCCATCAACTGGTCTGTTGCTGAACCTTCTGCACAACCCGGGTGTAAATATCCCCAGAAATACTGGGGATACTATTCCATAGTCCTCCCCCCCGCTCTACGTAGTCTTCTCTAAGATTTCTCTAAATTTCAGTTCCTCATGTGCAAAAACCTAAGTAGAGCACAGAGGCTACATGCTGGCATCCTGTGCAAGGGTGAGACCTGAAGGATGAATTAGTCCAGCAAAACAGCAAAATTGTAGGCAGGAGATTATGATCCAGAGTATAGAGTGATCATGACTACCCTCTACATCCTACAGTACTAAGTACAAAGTTGAGAGAAAATAACTTTTCCTTTTTCCTAGAGAATTTTGAGAAAACACTTTTTTGTCCTTGAAATATTTTTTTGAGGAAATGAAAACAATGGGTACTTGGCTTTAGATTGACTCTGTGGTTTCATTTGCCTAAACATGTCACGTTTTGGTTGTGGGTGCATTCATTTTCTCATAGTCCCTTTAAAGATGCAGATGAATTATGAAAAGTATAAACAAAGCAACCCTCCCTTTAAAAATGTAGACATTTATCAAAGTTTTTGAACATTTCTCACTCCTTCTCAGATAAAAACAAGAGAAATAATTGGGCTCACTGCCTTTTGCAATCCATTTACTAATCTCAGGATTTCCCCTTTGCATGAAGCTGGAATCACAGCATCTCACTTTGCCCATAAAAGCCAGTGCATCTAATCTAAGGTGGAAGTTAGGCTGTACCAAACCTAGGCACCTGCAGAGTGGTTGATTCATCCCCTCAGAGGCACACACCTGTCTTAAGGTAGCAATGCTCCACTCCCTACTGATCACTGAGGAAATAGGGTTAAATAGTTTGGATTTACCACTTGAGCTTTAATGATTAAATATGATAAATTTCCCCTCACTCTCTTGCAATCTTATTATTTTTCTTTATTGTTAAAGACTTGATTTTTCTTGTTTCTAGAATCTGGGCACATACCTTCAAGAAGTCGCGATCGCAGTCAGATCCATCTTCTATATCAAAGGCTGTGAAGCTATAGTTGAGAGTGTTCCCCTTGGTGGTTTGGATAGTCCAGTTGCAGTGCTCATTTAATGGGTAATTATTTGGATAATTTAAACTTTCCAATATGCCATGGCTACGATTAACAGTCAGCATGTCATGGCAAACTGAAAAACAAATGGTAATAGATTATTTTTGTACAGAGTTATTAATCCAATATCTCAAAAATTACTAACTGAAGTTACTTTTAGCATTAAAAGGTGAGAAATATTTTTATTCAGATTAGAGAAGCCATGCAGAAAGAGAATGGTGACCCAATGAAGAACATATTTTATATGTATCAACTAAAATTCCAGCTATTCAAACTTGGATTTTTCAGGATTATTATGACCTTCTTTTCTGACACTTGCAGTGTCAGTATATACAGTCTTCTTTAAATCTAAATACATGGGTATTCACGAAACCCATTGTCTTTTTTCTTTTTTTTTTTTTTGTAACTAATCATAGAAATGTGCTCTGTCATTTCAAACAATTTGGGGAGTTGCTCAAAAAATATTGACTAATAGGTAAAAGTGCTTTATTTCAGCTAATTAGGAAAAAAGTTATGATCCTTGGTTAAAACAACCAATGGAAAGAATGCTAGTAGTATTGGGCTTTCTAGCCCCAGGAAGAGAATGTGACAATGAAAATTTTTGAAAAGGAGCCATGATTTTCCTTGTGAGACATTCAATAGCATCCTAGCATAAGAACTGGACACTCACCTGGAATAACAAGAGCTTTCCTTGAAGCACAGAGAAAATGAAAATAAATTAAACTAGATAAAGAACAAAATTACAATTATGGCATTAGCTCAGTGAATCTCATTTTCCTGTATCCACCTTTCTCTAAAGATAAAAAATATCTGTGTGGGCAATCCCTTGTCTGGAGAGAGCATACAGTGTGTATTGGGAGCAGAGCAGTGTAATTAATGCACAGGGAAGTGGGCAGGAGGCAGGGAGCAGACCAGGCTGTTTAGTCTGTGCAGCAAATCTGCAGTGTTTGAACAGCAGAAATAGCTGAGATTCACTTGCATAACTGTTCTATTGTCTGTCACCAGGGATAGTACACCTACCTCCTGCACATTTTTTGATTCTATCCAAATGATTTAAAGGTCTGTGTTTTCAGTATTTCAGAATGCTTGGGATACACCTGAAGGTCAGGCCAGGTGCAGTGGAGTAGAGCTTGCCTGCAAGCTACATTGAAGCATATGACTTTTTTGAAAGGGCAGGACAAAGAACACAAAATAGATTTTGAAGAATGCAAGACGGGTAAAATCTGCTACCCCCTGCCATCAGGATTTTATTAGAAACATATCAGGCACAAAGGTGCCTTTGAATGGTAACTTGATACCATCTTTTCCTTTGCAACATTTTCCAATTAATCATTAAATTTCTTTCATGTACATGTAAATGTATCTGGCATCTAAGCATCCTTATTTTACAACATACTGGCTACATAATTTTAACTTTTGGGCAAGCCATTAAAAGCTTCCTCTGATGCATCTTCAGGAATTAAATATGAATGTAAATCACATTATCTGATAGCTCAGGTTCTACATCTGAGTGCTTTGAAAGTGCTCTTTCTGTTTAATTAATGAAAGGCAAGGGGAACCTTTTCTAATATATCCTCTTGACATTGCAGTCTGAAAAGTACATGGTAGATGAATGTGTAGTGATATCTGTAAGGAATGAGGGAGCCAAGGCTCCCTCCCTCTTCTAATTACTATGTGTGTCATGCATAGATGAACAACTCTGTTTTTTCATAATCCATTTACTGTTTCCAAACCTAGGACAACTTCATGTCTATAAACCTACAACAATCCTTGTCACGTGGGTATGTCATATTTAGAGGACAAAAAGATGCTTGCAAATCACTTTGTATGTGATTAAATTACGTGTCTTCCAATGTGCATTTAACTGTAAAAAATATAAAGTGTATAAAGGGAAATATAAACATCAGGACTATATTCAAGATTATGACTGGGAATAAAATAACTGTCATGTGTTTTCTTGTCTTTTTCTCCAAATGCTATTATTCTGATATTTCTGTACTATTTTACAAAAAAATGTTTGCAAGAAAAGTATCACCCTTTCCACAAGATACAAAAAAAATGAAACTTTTAAAAATGTTCCTGATAGGCTAAATTATCCCAAGCACCCAAAATGATGCAGTTTGGCTGGCAGAAACTCAATTATCCTTTGTCAGCCTGCCTCAAAAACAACTCTAAGATCAGAGACTCTTGCTGTATCTGTCTTCTCTTTTAAAAATTTAGGAGCCTGAAGGAGCAGAAGAGCAAGAACAGTCAAATCCACCCTGTTATAGACTAGCAGCACTTGTTATTCTGAGTAAATCTGGTGTGGTAAGTGCCACTGGTGCAGGTAGAAGAAACAGGGCCACCTTAGTAGCTTTCTCCTAAGGAGGAGATAATCTCTATCACAGGTAGATGGACAGATAATTTTTAGCTCTCTGTGTTCTGTAACTGTACCAGACTAGAATCTGGGTTATTGGTATGCTCTATACCTTTTACTGTGCTGATAAATGTGTAAGATCATGGGCTGCAAACAGTTTCACAGACAACATGAGCTGTAGAAACATCTCATCTTGCTTTACTTACCCTGTTTGTATTTGGCTAAAAAACCTCCACCTTGCTGGCTGCTGTCCGTCCTTAGTTTTACGTACACAGTCTCTCCACTGGAATGGATTGTTTGTGGTATCTGATCCCCACAAAATTTACCTAGTTGTCTAGCATTGCTGCTGTTGCCATCATATATCTATAAAAACCCCCAAAACAAAAAAGAAAAATTAAAACATAATAAAGCTGATGACATTACAAATCCAATCAAGTTCCCCCTGGCAAATGTTTGCTCAGAGAAATGTTACTGGGTATACAAGAGGTTAAATTCCATTTCTGCTCAGAGGAAGCCTGGCAGGCATTTTAGAAATAAGCAGAAACAGGAAGCCAGTAACTGAATAGTAGTGGGTTTTTAGGGGCTTAGTCACCAAGAGGGGAAAACAGCAATTTTATTTAAAAATATTCAGATAATTTATGCAACAATTCAAATAGGAATATTTGGATTAACAGTATGGTTATTGACACCACTGTGCTTAGTTCCATGTATATTACTAAGAAAGCATAATAAGGCCTTGGTTCAAAACAGAAAATTTAAAAGATACAGGCAGATTCTTGTTTCTGTCTATCAGATTCTTTCTATCTAGACATAAGTGCTTTTCTTACCAGCAGCTACACAGACACTGATGCCTTGCCTCTCATGGCTCCATGAGATGAAGGTAGCACATCAACATTGAGCTTTCCTATTCTGAGTCCATTCAGTTAGGAATATTTGAAAACCAAGGCCCTGTGTTTTTCCTGGCCTTTGTACTCAGCATACTCATCTGCTTCCTGTGGAGCAAAGTGTTACAGGGCACCTACCGCAAGGTAATCAAATCTGCACTTCGGGTGATATTCCAGATGGAACTGCTCAAACTGGATTTCAAATGGACTTCCTTGGTTTCCTTTGAGCAGCCAGTAGCACTCTGAATTGTGGTAATATGGCATAGGGTAATTGGGAGACATGAAAATGCCAGAAGATGTTGTGAAAGTCCCACCACAACCTGAAAATGGCAGAGAAAGCAAACCAACATTTAACAACTAGAAGAGAATTAAACCTGGTGTGTGCAATTCTCACTACTGGGCTCCTTCACATCCCCTGAACATCTTCAGTAATGCCCCAAAAATGTTGTAAGCCCATAGCAAACAGAAGTATCAACTATCTGATTTGAAGGGTGCTTCTGGTAGAGAAGAATTAGTAATTAGAAACCTCTTCATTAAATTCTTAATTACTGCTTTCTTAAACATAAGAGAAAATTGAAGCCACTTTATATCTAGGGAATAGTATGCTCTTCTCTGTGGTAAAAGAGAAAGCCCAAGGATCAAGAAATATCCTTGATCTTAACAACATGCATACATGCCACTATATAATTAGCAGACAGACTTTAGAAGATTGGAAGCAGAAAAATTGTGGGGAAAATGGTGAGAAACTAAATACGAACAAAAGATCAAAAATAAGATGTGTAAAATAGTTTTATACTTGATACAGTCATTTTACCTGCTGAGGTACCATCCCACTCTGCTGAAAATCCCTTTCTTGTGCCAAATACATCACTTACAAACTTTATCCACAGCTTGTTACCATGAGAGATTATAATAGGAGGCAGGTCTGTACCACAGTATTTTCCAAGAGGAGGAGAAGTTTCATAGCCTCCATCTCTAGAATGGTAAAGAAGAAAAACTTTTGGTCAAAGAGAGATACCATGAGAAATGCCAGCAAATCAAAAGTCTTATGATTCTTTCAGGCCTGGGAAAGACTAATCCTGCCTCTTCATGTTCAACAGAAATACTGATACCAAATATTGAGGCTTGCTATTTGCAGTAGTAAGCCCTGCCACAACCACCTGCTCACTGGGTACGTCATTCTCTCATCTCAGCATCCTGAGAGTGTGTCAACACAATGACAACCTTGAGAAGTGTCTAGGTAGTATAGGTAGACTATATTCTCTATATTCTACAAGGTGACAATCATTGGGGAAATCAAAGGTAATCTTCTGATTTGAAGTAGTAATTTTTTCACTCCTCTCTGTTTAGCCTGGTGCAAACCTAGATGAACTGACTTATTAAAAAAAAAAAAAAGTTTATTTGCCCCACGCAAATGGGAATTCATTTCTGAATTCATTTCACTGATGTGATGCATGTTTTGAAATATATTCTTAGTTGTCAGAATTGGTTCTACAACCACTTATTTACCTGTTTTTAAATTAGGTAATATTTCCAGTAACATTTTTTAACACTATAATCAGGATTCAGAGCTAATGTTGTTTTGCCTCCTGCACATGCCTTATGGGAATAAACAAGAGGGTGACAACCTGCTTATCAATTGCGTCCTGACCTTGTCTTTAAGCATTTTCATACTACACACAACCTACAGATCAGTAGGACAATAACAGATAATTTATAATCTGTATATGGGTGTGATCTTGCTATGATGCTTTTTAAGTGGACAGTAATACTTTCAATTGCATATTCACAAATTCACAGCTGCTTTTGAGAAAAAATTCTACTTAGCCTTTGCCACTCTTTTTTCTTGTCATTCTCTCAAACTGCTTGCTGGTGTCTCATGTTACTGGCAGTTGAAGACATGTGCCAGAATCTCCCCTCACTTGCATCTTGGCCTCTGCAGCTGTGGTCAGATGAACAGTTTTCTTAGCTGACTGAATGCAATTTATCAGAAGACACCTCAGGACAAGAAACAAGAGTGGCACTTCACCTAAGACTTGTGCAGCTACCCTATTTAACAGTATCAGGTTTGAAGAGACATTCTATAAATCCAGTTATGGCAGCAGCAATGTGTTGAGTTGCACTTAGAAGGTTCTGTCCATAACTTAAAACCTGTTTAATGCTTCTGAACTCTTTACAGGGAAAACAGAGTTAGATTTATGCTATAAATAAATGTTTTCAGTTCCTAAGGTGAAAAAGTGAAAAAAGATCACCCTGTTTGTAATTTGGGTCAACCCAAATTAAAGTGTTAATTGTTAAAATAAAGTTAGATTAAATTTAATCTCAGATTGTTTTTCTAAAAAAAAAAAAAAAGGAAAGGTTTGCTTAGAAAATATTGAGAAAGCTTTTCAGGCTTGCACAACTTTCTCCAGTTGGTATGTACAACTGAAAAACTCAGCTAATTCAGATGGAATTCAGAATCTCAATACTGCAATTTAAGCAAGGAGACTTTTGTTTGGTTTTAAAAAGAAGATACTATTTACCAAGGAATAACACATACAGAATATCTGGTATAACATTCAGGATGAGATTTATCATGGTGCTCAGTGAGGCAATGGAAACTTTTAGCATGCTCAGACTGAAAAAACACACTGCATTCTTCAGATATGGTTCACCCAGAGAGCTGGCTCATGAGGACAGGAATGGCTGCACCAACACCGCAAAGTGCAAATCCATCTGCAGCCACACAGCAGAAAGGATATGTGCTTGGTGCTGCTGTACTCTAAGCAGGTATCCTTCCTGCAAATATCATTTTCTTCTATTTGTCTCTGTCCTGTAAAATGTCCTAGAAATCACTAGGTAAGTATTCTAAGTTTAGTAGTGATGCCAGTGTAGAAAAATATAGCAGATTATTTACATATTCCTCTTGTTACCTCCTAGAGTAGCTGCTGTCTAAAGACTATAAACATAGAATATGTAGAATAGTTTGGGTTGGAAGGGGCATTTAAGGGTCATCTATGCCACCCAACTCTGCAAGGAACAGGGACTTCTTCAAATAGATGAGGTTGCTCAGAGCCTCATCCAGCCTGACCTTGAACATTTCCAGGGATGAGGCATCAGCTACTTCTGTGGGCAACCTGTTCCAGTGCCTTACTACTCTCATTGTAAAAAGTTTCATCTGAACAATCCAAACTCTCTCAGCCTGTCTTCATATGAGAGTGCTCCAGCCCTCTGACTCTCTTCATGATGGTGCTCCTGTGAACTTGCTCCAAGAGATCTGTGTCCTTATGCTGGGGGCCCCAGAGCTGGATGCAGCATTCTAGGTGGGATTTCTCTCACCAGGGCAGAGCACAGGGGCAGAATCACCCTCCTTGGCCTGCTGCCCATGCTGCTTTTGATGCAGCCCAGGACACAGTTTGCTTTCTGGACTGCAAGGGCACATTTCCAAATCCTCTCTGCACCCTCAAGTCCTTCTCCACTGGGCTGCTCTTGATCTGTTCACTTCCCAGACTGTATTGATACTGAGTTTCTCCAAACCAGGAGCAGGACCTTGTACTTGGCCTTATTGAACCTCATGAAATTCATATGGGCCAATGGTCAAGCTTTTCCAGGTCCCTCTGGATGGCATCCTGTCCTTCAGGTATGTCAGCTGCACCACTCAGCTTGGTGCCATCTGCACACTTGCTGAGGGTGCACTCGATCCCACTGTCTATGTTATTAAAGAAGATATTAAATAACACTGATCCCAGTACAGACCTCTGAGGGATCACATATCAGAGATCTCCATCTGCACATCAAGCCATTGACCACTACCCTCTGGATGTGACAATCCAATCAATTCTTCATCTTCCAAACCACCCACCCATCCAATCTATCTCTCTCCAATTTAGTGAGAAGAATGTTGTGGAGGAGTGTGTCAAAAGCTTCACAGAAGTCCACACAGATGACATCTGTAGCTGTTCACTCATCCACTGATGTAGTCATTCCATCACAGAAGGCCACTGGTCAAGAATGCCCTTGGTAAAGTCATGCTGGCTGTCTCCAGCCAACCCCCTGTCTTCCATGTACCTTAGCAGAGCTTCTAGGAGGATTTGTTCCATGATATTCCCAGGCACAGAGGTGAGGCATACAGGTAAATAGTTCCCAGGGTCCTCTTTTCTACCCTTTTTAAGAATGGGTACAATGTTTCCCCTTTTCCAATCACCTGGAACTTTACCTGACTGCCATGATTTTTCAAATATCATGGAGAATATGTCACAAAACAGACAGTGAAACTC
The DNA here is from genome assembly GCA_013399915.1 of Illadopsis cleaveri. Lineage (NCBI taxonomy): Eukaryota > Metazoa > Chordata > Aves > Passeriformes > Timaliidae > Illadopsis > Illadopsis cleaveri. The sequence continues at coordinate 294,265 of VXBB01012340.1, forward strand.
TGTTTCTGCACTAAGGAAAATAATCCAAATACAGTGCATGGGAACACAGTCCACTTGTTCTCAGAACTGAAATTTATCAAGTGGGAAAGCTGACAACAGAGCAGGATGAGAGAAGGAAAAGGTAGCCTTTAAAGCACTCTAGTAAATCCTTTTCCCATATTGACAGCAAGGTGTACAGTCAAAACTGAAGATTCTGAACATGCTTAAGGGGGTTTGGACAACATACAATTCTGAACATGCTTAAGAGGGTTTGGAAAATGGTAATCAGTACTAAGGACAAGAGAAATAGTTAGGCTTGCCTGATTTCTACATAATCCTCTGTGCAGCGTTTATTCCCTTCCAAGGTGAAGTCGGTGAAGCTCAGCACAATCCGTCTGTTCATTCCCACTGTGATGGTGTAAATGCACTCCGTCCGGACAGGGTAGTTATTGGGGTAGTTGGGAGATGTTACCACACCAGTTTCAAAAGTGTAGTTGTGCGAGCAAACTTTAAAACGAGAAGGAACAAAGATGAATTAATGTCATATGTCTGCTAAATTAGCAGGACATTTCTACTTTCAACAGGCAGAGGAGCAAACATCCTGTGTTCCTGTGGATTATAACTCTTCCTGGACACATCTTACTGCTGAATGTCAACAGTATAAACTAAAACCAGCACTGCTGAATGTCAACAGTATAAACTAAAACCAGCATACAGCTGTTTCATGGGATTTCTTACATTTGAATTGATTTGTTCAGCTTTTACCAGCACACTGTGTCTGCAATAAATAGGCAACATAAAAGCAATTTCAGCCACCTAGATGGCTTTGTCCAAAAGCCCAAGTAAGCAGAGAAAGGAAACTGAAAGGGATGTCTTGATGAACACGAAAGGTAGGATTCCTGAATTTCTGAAAAGCAGTGATGATGGAAACTAAATATAGTTTCTAGTATGAAGAGAAGCTACATTGTTTCCAACATTCCCCATGTCAAACCTGTTGGAGGGGATTTTATATCTAAATTTCTTTTCCCATTTTCTGGGCCATAAGTGACAATAAGTCGAAAAGTGGTATAATCCTTAGAATTTGAGGACACAAGAGTTTTACTTAAGGTCTTAAGTGAACTACATTTTTTTTATTTATTTTTTTTTCTTTTTCTTTTTTTTTTTTTTTTTTTTTTTTTTTGGTTAGAAAA
>VXBB01012340.1:299951-315100 GCA_013399915.1 Illadopsis cleaveri
TTGTCTCTTTTGTTGTTTTTTTTTTTTTTTTTTTTTTTTTTTTTTTTTTTTTTTTTTTTTTTTTTTTCAGAAAATATAGCTTTGCCTTTTATTCTTTTCAGGCTACTTTTCAAGTATTTAATATATCATAGATAAGCCATGCTAACAAATACATTGTTTACCAAGATGCATGGAGAAGAAAATTAGTTTCATTTTGCATTAAAAAAATACTCCGTCCTACATATCCTTCTTTTTTTAACTCCAATTTCTTTGGCAGGGGGGAGGGACAATCTGGTCCATGTTTTCAATAGCTCATTCTCTCTGAAATAACTCCAGACAAAAGACTATTGAAATGTGTAATATGAACCAGAACATCTTTGACAAGTTCTGATACTGGTTATGCTCTAGCTGGCTAAGAAAACACAACTGAAAAATACGAAGAATTCTTATTGCACAAGAAATATTATTAGAACCATATTTCTTTAGCAGAAAAAAAATCTAAATTAGCAGCAGATGTAAAGAAAAAAAATCATAGTTTTGGTATATCTGTCAGACATTATTATGCTTAGTAATTTGCTACCTTAGTGTAACTGGATATACATGAGACGAAGATCAGACCTAAACATCTCACAGTGGGAAAACTAAACTCTGTATGATTGCAGGGAAGTGAGGAGTTTCTTCTCACAGCAAAATCCACATCCACATATGTGTTTGCCTTCCCTCAGGCCACAGAAGTTTCAAAACACTTTATTCTTTAAAAAAATTAATTTTAGCTCTCTGATATTTATGAAAACTTTATGGTACTGCTATGCTTGTACTGGACCAAAAGAAACAAATCTTTGTAAAAAAACCAAGTCATAATTTCAGTCCCTCTGTAAATTTATAACTCTCAGTTTCAGTAGCTATCTCCCACTTTGCCATATTTATACAAGCTGTAGTGGTTGAAATTCAAAAGTGTTTATTCTAGAGATCGTTCCAAGAGTGAGAATAAATTGAGAGTTAGTGCAGATTGGCTGAAGAGTAGTAAAGCTATTTGTCTTCATTATGGGAAAAGAAAATCCTAGGTGTTATATAGAGTTTGGATTAAGATATTACATAGCACTCATTTCATATAAACATATTATATAGTTGCTAAAAGCATTGAAGAGACAGCAGATTTTTAAGGCATTTTTTGAAAACATTCCAGGGACAGCATTGATGCAGTTGGAACTCCACATGACACATATTGCAGTGCTTTGGATGAAAGATGAGAAAAGTTAATCACCATGGTGGTGGTAAGGGGGAAGGGGAATACAGAAGAGAAGAGGCAGAACTGTGAAACTGGACAGCATTGACATGCCTAACAAACATACAGAAACAGATATGGTTACAACAGAGACAGAAATACAGATTAATGTTGAGTAAAGAATTTTTTGATCTCGATGGACTCTGAGAAAAGTTGCCATAAGAATATTAAGAAGGAATCAATTCACCCATGAAATAGTAATCTGAGGTGAGTTAAAAGGAAAAAATATCACATTAAAAAGCAGCAATGATATTTACAGAAGGTTTAGTTTGCAGTCGCAAACAAAGGCTCAAAAAAGACTTTATAAGGATAGTAGTCTTTCTCACTAGTAAGAATTCAAACTACAGAGTTTTCCTGGAAAGATTTTTAAAAGTAGAACTTGGTTTTTTGCATATTACTTTCTAAGAAATAAAAATTTCCTCCTTGAAATACTTCTCATTAAATCTTAATTGTTTCTACTGGCTTTTTGTTTTCAATGCCAGATAACTCGAATATAAATGAAGGCCGCTAAGGAAATGGTTTCTTAGATTTGTAAGCTATCTGGTAGTGAATAAAACCACAGTAGCAAAATCTGTACTGGTCCCACCTATACACATGATTCAGAGATGAAATAATAGCCAATTTTACCAAGATGTCACAAAAAAAGCAGTAGGAATTGGAAAAATTGCAGCTTTAAGCAGGTTGAATAAATTCAGGAATTAGGAAAATTAAAGAAACTAAGAGCACAAAATGAACAGCCATTGCTATTTTATGGCTGAACAGATGAGTACTATGAATTTCTGGTATTCATCTAACAAATCCCTTTAGTCTGCACTCACACACAGAAACCACATAGAAAATGGCTAGTGATGGATAAAAAACATGCCATCTACAAACATATTCTCATTTTTTCCCTTTACTTTTTTTTCCCTTGTGCCACTCTGCCTCTTCTGTGGTTTACTTCTGCTAGGCAGACCCTGTCCCTCTACCTTCCATAGCACTAAGTGCTATGTCCAGTTGTTTCTTGACTCCACCACCTCCCTGGGCAGTCCATTCTAATGTTTCACCACCCTTTCTGTGAAAAAAATTCCTCCTAATGTCCAAAAGAAGAGAACAGAGAGAATGAGCACTTGTTCTTCCTTTACCTCACTGATATAAGTCTTGGCCCTTTAGAAAATACTTAAAGAAGGGATTTAATGCATAACAGGAGCCTTGAACTCTGGTGGAGACAGAAATGTTGCACTCTGTTATAATGAAAAAATAGCTTGTGCTTTCAGGTTATTTTGCAGCTTTATCAAATGTCATCCTAATTGACCTTTTTCTACCTACCATCAGTATTGAACCTTACAGAGACTAAATAAATTTTTTATGGCACCCGAGAGTCTCCCATCCAAATGAGTTGTCCACGATCACTAAGTTTCCTAGATCACACATACTCAGCTCAGAATGGACAAAGAAAATTCAGAAAATACTTTTCCTAAATAATTCATGCAGTTCTGCCTGTCAGCTCTTACTGACGTTTTAAAGAAAGCAACAATGCTGCTTACAGAAATTGCTTTCCGCTTTCCTAGGGAGTAAAAAGCTTTTGAATAAAGCAGAATGAATAAGAAGGAGTAGAAGAGGCACCAGGAAGTCTTCTGGCAACATAGAAAATAATGTCTCTGTTTCTTGTAGTGGTTATTTACAATGACAGCTGAAAACATTTAATTTGCATAATGAACAGACTGACATATTACCTTTGGATGCATTCAGGGAGATATAATTAGCTGAGAAGCCTTCAGTTGCAATGCTGTGATCTGTCATGAAGGACAATGTCATCATATTGCCACCACTAGTGAGAGATGGTGGAATTGATCTTCCACAGTACCTGCAGCAAAAAGATACCCCAAATTGAATAACAGTACTTTATAAAGCGTCTGCATCACTGGAAGAGAATTCAGCTTTCCTGTGAAGTTTGAATATCTACACAATTCTCTCCTTTGGATGATACAGATCCCAGGCATATACCCTGTATCATGGGACTAAATAGCATACTACATGTACAAGGGTACAAATCTAAAGCCTGGCAAAACCAGAGAAGAAACTCTGAGTTACATCAAGTTGTCAAATTCTTATTGAATTTATACTGTCCTGTACCTACAACATATTCTGTTCTTTTGTAGGAGTCAGAGTGGCTGGCCAAACACCAAGATTGCAAAATGGTCTTCATTATGAGTGTCATTTGCTCCTTATTTTACAAAAACCTGCCATGTCAGCCAACTATTTTACAGTATATAGCTGCAGCTGGATACTGTTCCCAAGTAATTCAAATGTTCTTGAATTCTAGGGCAGCAAGAAAACCTCATGCATACACCAACTGGTGGAATAGAAGAAAATAATCTTCCCTAAGATAAAATCAGGAGAAAGTGAAAATGAAATCCCATAAAATGGAGGTTGTGGCCTAGTTTTTGCAGATATCCAAATGTCCAGCCTTTTAAGTAATCTGTCTTTCACTTCTGCAAGTTTTTAAAATCATGCCTTTTTCTGGGCAGAAATATATTAATGCCTTTCAATTTATTTTCCATAAATCAAATTTTTAATGGAGATGGACAAAGCCAGCTATTGAAACCTGCCCTTGAAAGAGCTATCCTTTTGATACAACTTATTTTCTCCCAATCTATTATTTATTAAATGTGCTTTTCATTCCGTGGTCAAGGAAAGCAAGCTGCCTTTGCTCTCCTAGCAGAGAAATTGCAACTACTGTTTCTGTGATGAAGAGAAAATACTCTTATACACAAAACTTAGGGAAGCAAATTGAATGTCAAGACCTACAGTGCTCACTCCACAGTAATACAGGTCTGTAGGAAAATGGACATATTTACCTTCCCAATTTTTGCATAGTGCTGTTGTCATATATTTCAAGATAATCCTTTCTGCAACCATAATCAAACGCCAAGTTAAATGAAGTGAATGTCAGGCGGACAAGGTAGCCAGACTGAACGTTGATGATCCAGGTACAGTTAATCCCATGTGGGTACACATCTGGATAACCAGGACTTGTAATGGTTCCTGATGGTCCAGTGAAAGTCTCTCTACATACTGCAGAGATTTAAAACATCAGTTTAAATTATACATTTATAAAAAAAGAGTTAGACACTTACAAAATTGGCTGTTTTTCTTTCTGGAATTTCATTGTCTTTCTTCCTTGATGCATACTACACAGTAACTGACTCAGAATATATCTCCCATTACACCATCATAAAACTTGATTGCCAATTGTTTTCAGTTTGCAGGAAAATTTGGGAAGTCCCAACACTCTACACAGAAAACAGCAAAACAATCCTTACCTGTATCTAAAGGCCAGTACTGAGCTCTGAAGCCAAAGTTGGTAAGTGAGGAAGCTCTGAATTTGATATAGAGATTGTTCCGTGTGGATTGCACTCTAGAGGGTACAGCTATACCACAGTATTTCCCCAAAAGAGGAGAGTCTCCATTGTTGCCATCTCTGACCTGAAGAACAGTGTATTCAAAATATCATATAGAAATTTTTATTACATTCAAGTATTAAGCATAAAGTAATTAATAAGAACTATATAAAAGAGATCCTTAGTCAACCCTACTCTTTCTTCAGTGTGGTTTCTACTACAGGCACATAAAATACAACCTTATGCCTATCAGAGTGACACTGTCCCACACAAAGCATGTCAGATGGAAAAAAAGATGAGATCAGCAGTAATAGCACATAAACCTCCCAAATCAGGCCTACCTGTTTAAAGAAACCTGATACTTTTCTCTGATTATCAAAACAGTCATAACACCGTTGGAGAACAAAGAAAAGTTTTGGGATCCCATCATGAACCTGGAAAAGCTTTTGTGACTGCTGGAAGGAGTGCTTGTCTGTCAAGAACTTCTGCTTTGGTGGAGATCAGTACCAGAAGGAACTTGCAGATACTTATCTACTGTTCATAGTAAATGTGTACTGTTCTTTACCTCGATATAGTCCGAATCACAAGTGGTTGCATTTCGAACGTCAAAGTCAGTAAAGTTTAGAATCACCACTTCGGTAGCTGGCTGGGAGATGATCCACTCACAAGTCTTTGGGTGAGGGGACATCCTGGGGTAATAAGGTGAATGGATTGTGCCTGCTCCAGACAAGGAACCTCCACAGGCTGCCAAGAGACACCAAGAATCAGTACTTGTAATGAATGATTTCAAGGAATGTATCATAAGGTTGATGTATCAAGTATGTATCAAGTAACTCTATGAAATCAGAAGAAAACCCACCCTAAACCCTGAACTATTTTATTACAGCAGTTTCTACAGATCACTCAAGTAGTATTCACAACATATTTAACAGAACAAATTACTATAGGTATAGCATAAACATGCTTGTACAGAAGACAAAACTGTGCCCATGAAAACTAATGGATTTGACTCATTTGTTTCACAGACACAGAAAGACTCGTTGGTGGTTAAGAACTTAAAGACAGGCAAAATGAAAGTAAAAAGATTTAGGCAGAATTGAAGCTATAACAGCTTTGATATGTCAGTATCAGGTGATAAATCATTGATTAACCATATAGCAGAATCATTAATATCATATCACAGAATATTCTGCATTAGAAGGCACCCGCAAGGATCATCAAGTCTAACTCTTAAATGAATGGCCCATAGGAGGATCAAACCCACAATTTTGCTCTTATTAGTACCATGCTCTAACCATCTAAGGTAATTTCATGGTCAGAAGCCACAAAGGACACGTTTCCAAGTGTGCTAGGAGTGCCTACAGCAAACCTACTCCAGATATCTTTTTAAATAAATAAATTGACTCTGTTCTGTTCTTTCCTTTCTTTGGAAGTTTGTGTTTAACCTATTATATGAATAATATAGCATGGAAATGACTGAAAATGTCCAAATTACACATAAGTTCACTGCGCAAACGACCAATTCCTCTTACCAACTTGATAAACAGCCCTGAAGCTAGTTCTTTGCACAGAAGCATCAGACTTGAATTTGATCCAGAGACCATTGCTGGTAGAAGTGATTGGAGACACGAGTGTATTATGACAGATTTTTATAATAAGAGGAGACATTTCACTGTCACCGTCTCGAACCTAGTCATCAAAAAAGAGGAAAGAAGAGTGTTAGATCATAAAAGTGTGGGGATCTGATATCCAGATAAATTTATAATCTCCCAAGAGCTGCTGCATAACAAAAGGAGTAACTGTTTTACATATTCATGAGAGGGGCAAAGAGCCATCACAGTAACTGGAACAAGCACAGGACTTATGAGAGCTAAAAGGAACAATCAGAGGATCAGCACAGAAGACACTAACGCATGCTGCTGTCACAGGACATTAGAATGAAATTTTCTTCTCTATGAACCACAGTTTCAGCACTATTTGGGCCTATGTTTCCAAAAGTGACACTTTTAGTATGAAAGAGACAGGTAGAGTGCTCACAATGATAGCTGTGAATTTTTTCCCAGCACTAAAATCTGCTGGGGATGAAAAAGGTATTTTTGATTTTCTTTCTCTGGCCATGAAGTTTTCAATGGCACTTCTCCAAAACAAGCATCTGTCCCATCACATCCATACATCAATGTAGGCAGACAGTTGCAGGAGATGCAACTCCAAGTGCCTAAAGCAGTAAAGAGGCACACTGACATCTTTTCACTCCTTTATCTGAAGGGTTCAATGCATGATAATGGCAATGAAGCTATATCAGGAAATCCAGCTCCTACCTTCTGCACTGCCTTTCTACTGACCTCAATCAATTTGCTAATCAAAGGAGAAATGTATCTTATATATTTTCCCTAAAGTTGATTATAAATGCTGATTATCAAGGGGACTAGATGGGAAGGAGGTGTTTCTACCTCAAAACTTCAGACCCTGAATCCATATTCCATGAGTAAGAATAGCTACATCAAGGAAACCAGGCAAAACCCTGGTATATCTCTGAGGTGCCCACCTTATTTCAAGTGGGCAACAACAACCTGAGGTCCAAGAGACAGGTCCTCTGCTCTCTTCCCAAGCAAAAAACTGCAATTTTTGTCCCAAAGAACCTCCCGAAAACAAAATGCATTTTTTCTGCTGTAAAAGTGGTCATAGTTAATGTAGATGAAACTGCTTTTAAATACTATAAATGCTATATTAAAATATAGAAAATAAAAATATTTTTAATATAAAAATATACATAAATATATTTAAAATAGAATATATTCTATATTCTATTTTAGAATTTTATATGCTGTCAAAGCCAAAAAATCATTCCAGTGAATTCACTGGCAAACCAGGAACATCCAGCTTTCAGGTCCCCTCTCATTACCAGTTCTTTCTTCCTTAGCTGTATTCATTCATGGGCTGGGAGAGAAAGCAAGGGACATTTATGAGCCTGGTGAACAGGCAGTGGTTGGCCTGCTTGCCCAGCTTTGCAGTCTAAAGCTGGTGAGATGGCTTTCTGACTAACAGATATTTTCAGTTTCCCTGGAATTTGAGTTTAAGGTCATAGAATTATTCTGGATTTATAGTGGAGCAGCTAACATAAGAATTTGTGCCAAAATATTGAGTAAATCTTTGGAAAGCAGTGAAAACTTCCAGAACAGTAATTCACAGGAGTTTACATGTTTTTCTTGAGCTGGTTTTCCTTACATTTTTTGTTTATATAGTCCAGTAAGTAGTGATAAAAATAACAGGTTCTCTAAACCATGCATGTGAGTAATGTCTTCTATTGCCAGTTAGAAGGATGGCATGGAAAAGGGACTGCCTTGACTAGCATCTTACCTCTGCATCATCTTGTCACAGCCTTTCTCAAATAAGTTTTATTGTCTCTATTTTCTTATTGCAGATGCCTTCCTTAGCAAGAAACTAAACATCCCTCCCCGAGCAAGTCCTGTGAGCTGTGTCTGTCCCTGTGGAAAGTCTATAGATTTCCTGGTATAGCCAGGGAATGGAATAATCTGCAGCATTCCAAAGTGACAAAAGAGTTGTTGGAGAGTGACTTTTAAAGTAACTCAAACACCCAAAAGTTATCTCCCTAGATGAACCAGTGGGACAGTATTTTACAAAAGCACATGTGAAAAAATCAGGCCCTAATAACAGAGCACAGTACTTTGGTTTTACTGACTGTCCCAGCCAGAAAATGTCGGTCCAATTTCTCTGCTCTGGGCTGAGCCACAGAGTAAGAGGGCAGGAAGAAGAGAACGGCAGAAGCACATGGAAACTGAAGGGCTTGTGACTGATCAGCAAATGGTGAGGTAAATGCCTTGCTGAACTAATACAAACCGATGGTGTTCAACAGAAATGGTTTTGTTTCTCTGGCTGCTGTGAATTTAGCTGCTGTTTTGCCAGCAATTAGGCAAGAGGAGTAGCAGGCCAAACAAACAAAAGCTGTCTGTTTTCATTAAACACACTTCCCCTCTCATTTCAGAAATTAATTACATTTCATTCCAACCTAGGTCTTTGAATTACAGGAGAGAAGGGGAACGATGTCAACACAATAACATCTTTTAAAAATAGACCAACAGCATAAAGCTCACAGGGGCCTGTTCCTCACTGGTCAAAAAGAGATTAAATACAAACCCAAATCTCTGCTGCCATGAACTGCATAGCTGGCAGTGCTGGACCCTGCTCTGGGGCCACAGGGATGGCTCCTGCCTGCTTCAGCTGCGGCGGCACCTTCACAAATCAACCACTGACTGTGCCCTGTTTATTTTCCTTCCGTTTAGTTCTGGACAGCATACAGGCTGAGGTTCCCAGCAGCCATCCCATGTGGGATGAGGTGTTTATGACTGTACAGGGAAATACAAGCTGAGTAGGGCAGCAGAGGCCTTGAGACATGGCGAGCCAGGCATGACGCAGAGAACCAGGATGCCATGATAGGAGAAGGGGCACCAACACAGAGAGCTTGCCAGGCTCTGAGGGCACCACCACGACTCACTGGGGCCAGCCTTGCCTCCACCAAGGCCCCACACCCTGCCACTGTCCAGCACCCATGTCAGCCCCTCAGGGCTGTCAGTCCCTGCCCCAGCAAATCTGCAGCCCAGTCAGTCTCTGTCTCCCCACAGTCCTGCTCTGCCTGGCAACAGGCTCTGCTGAGCCAGGTTTCCCTGGATGCCTCTCATCCTGGCCTGCCCCAGTCTATGCCCAGCCCAGCAGGTGCCCTCAGCCCAGGGCTGCCCTGATCCCCGGCCAGGGCAGTGGGACCGGCCCTGTCCCAGCCTGCACAGCACTGCACCAGACCTCACCTGCAGCCAGATCAAGGGTGCACACCAGCAGCTGGACAAAACTGGGCTTAGGGATAACAAAGGAAAGAAAAGTAAAACATGGTATCTCATATACTTAAAAGCCACCCTACAGCTGTAAATTTGTATGTAACACAACATTGCAAACCAGTGGAGAGCTAGGAGTAAAAGCAAAAGTCACCTCAAGCGAATTGCACTAAATACTGACATTAGTTCTACATTATTATTACATTTTCCATACAGAAACATTCTAACTGTACCATTTTGTTTTCTTTGACAATTTGATTTAGACTAATAAAAATTCTTGAATTAGACTTTTAAGATTTCAGTTATGACAACAATAAACTCCCAGCTTTACATATCTATATAGAATCATAGAATCATTAAGGTTGGAAAGGACCTCTAAATCTTAGAGTCCAACTGTACACCGAAATTGGTCAAGCCCACCACTAAATCATGTCCCTAAGTGCCACTTCTACACATCTTGTAAATACCTCCACAAATGGTAATTCAACCACTTTCCTGGGAATATGTGTATAAATATTTATATGGTGTGTTTCCTTTTAGTTTCAAACCAAGATCTTCCATATACTTTAAGTCCAGAAAATGCTGCATAGTGGCTATGGCATTAATTCTATTTTTCTTGCAGCTGACATGCATTTATCAAATGTCCAAACTCCCCCTTAATCATGTACAAAATATTAAGAATTAATGTTAAGATAGACAATTTTTCTCATTCTCTTATCTTAGCTTCACTCCAAATGCACCATCCTGCTCTTTTAGCCCCTGTGACTTTTGGGCCCTAATAAATTCATATACTTAATTGTTTGATTAACACCTATTTCTGCTGTGGCCCTTGCGACAGAAGTTATACATGCTTTGGCACACAAATGCAATCAAACTTTCATATCAACTGATTAAGGGAATCACCTCTATATAATTTGCTGAACAGCCGCTATGACTCTCCAGCTCCACGTGAGTGAAGTTGAGGAATATTTTTTCATCCTCTGGCTGTCGGATAATGTAGACACATTGTCGGCTGTTGATATAAGGGTTAGGCCAGAAAGGAGATGTGATAACCCCTTCACTCTCTGTGAAATTTCCTCCACAACTTGGATCTGCTATATTCAGAAAAAAAAATATAGAGATATTCATAAGTACAGTAACCCCTTTTGAGGCTGCCTCTGTACAATGTCTGCAAATCAAAAGAACTACTATATTATTAAAGAACAAGGGTTAATTACATCCTTTCATGTGTCGTTGGCTCTATCTCGAGAATGTCACAGACGAACCTTTAATCCTGCGTATTTTACTTACCAGGAGATGTTGTATAGACAATATGGAAGCCTTTATCAGTAACTAAGTCATCAGAGTAGAAGTGAATAAATGCATATGGACCAGTGGTTTGGAGTGGGGGTGGAGATCCAGTGCTACAGTATTTACCAAGGACAGGGTCTTGTGGAAGAAGACCATCTCGAATCTAGACAGAAGGATAGATCAACATTTAGGATTATCATATGTGTGCCACTTGTGAACAATACCAACACTCCTTAAGTTTCCCAGAGGCCCCAGAGGTATTGTGGATGGTAGATGGAGAGAAAGCTCATAGGAAGTTTCCTCCAATTTCAGGAACCAAGAAACAGATCCATCAGCAGAGCTGTGATGCTGCTGCCAGGAGTCATCAAGGGTTTTGTGAAAGGGAAAGAAAGTATCAGGAGATCTACTGTTGAATTGTTTTCTTGAAATCATGCTCTGCATTGCACTCAACATGCTATTCCAGACTGGCTTCTCATTTCCATGAAAATGTATTGGTGAATTCTGTAAACATTATGTCACACTTGACAAAAAGCCCTAAGCTCATATGTCAAATCGTGGACGGCTCTGTGAGCTACAATATGAATCTATTAGTCTTAGATCCCTTTCCTGAATAGTTTCCGATAGGCTCATGAATTCTGTGTGGGCTGACATTTGACAAGGAGTTTGGAGACTGAACTTTGTAAGAAAGTGAAAGCTTCCCATCAAGTATTTGGCCTGAATCCCATCCTTTTTGCCACAGGACTTCCATCGACTTCAGTGAAGCAGGTTCTCATCCCCTTTCTGTCCTATTGTCTCTGATTGTGCATGGATGGCTGGAATATGTAAACAAAAATGAGCATTTCAACCCAGGATTAAATTTTCAAACAGTCTCCTTCTGTACATAAAAAAGTTTTGCAATATCTTGTTTTGCAATAACATATCCACAAAATGTTGTTGTAATTCACTATTACACTTTACCTCTAAATAGTCATAACTGCAGTTTTCATGATGTTCCAGGCTCAGTGTGCCAAAAGCAAATGTGATGAGGAGGCCAGGACTGGTTGAGATGGTCCAGAAACAATTTCTGTTTACAGGATAGTTACCAGGATATCCTGGAGAGCTTATCGAGCCGTAAGTACCTGTCAGTTCACCACCACATTCTAACAGAAAGAGAAATGGAATGACAGAGTCTTTATCACTGGACGTCAGGTCAGAAGATGAATTGTCCTCTAGTGTCAAAACTGAGGATACTAGCTACCACTTTGGAGTCAAAATAAATTTGAAAACTAATACCAAGCCAAACAAACCAGCCAAGTTTCTTTTTTCTTCAAATTTTGCAGTTAATTCTGCAACTCAATTTTAAAAGGAGAACTCCAAGTATTTCCTGATTTGCACAGTAAAAGGAAGATTCTTACCCAATTATGATGAATATGCCTTAAGAAGAATAATCAGAAGCACTGTGTTTGGATTGGATTTACAAAATTATTCTGAATTTCTGTACTTGGTAAATAGGGTTTTTTTAAAAAAACTATTCCATTTTTTATCCTATCACAAGACTATTTCCATTAAAAAGGGGGAAAAAAAAGAAAGTTTAATTATAAGTTTTATAAACCTGTAATAAACTGGTTGCACATCAGTGCAACAGTTGGGAATGGGAAGCATACATCACGTGTTATACCTCAGAAATACCTAGTTTAATCGCATCTATACTGCTCTCTTTGATTTTTTTTTTTTTTGTTAGTGCTACTTTTTCCTCCAAAATATCTGCTTTCACTTTTCAGTATTCATATTTGTCAATTAATAATTATCGATCTAATAATGACACTTGAAAGAAAAAATCTACCAAAAATCATATCAAAAGCATTTCAAGAAATATTTCTATAAATAAGGAAATGGCATTTTTTACTCTATGGTTCATTCAAGACACAACCCAATGCACTACTTTGTTTCTAGATAATATACAGAACACTGAAGTGACCCTAATGTTATGTGAGATGACTTGAAGTTTATCTCCAGAGATGCATTGCCAGACCATCTGGAACAATCACCCAATTAGCATTACCAAGAATTCAGGCAGAAATCATACCAAATCATACCAAAAATCCTCACACATTCTTTAAAATCCAATTCCCTACAATCTACCATGTTTGAAACATTTAGACTATTGTAAATTGTCAGTGGCAAAACAAACCATTAACTTGCTTGCTCGAAGTACTCGATACTTCTGTGAGAAAAGAGAACTGACTAAATGAATCCCCAGAAACACATGTTCTTTGGGGGATTCCTCACAGGAGGTGTAAAGCAGCCTTAAAAAACAGCAGAAAGCTATTCATACAGCAGCTTAGAGCTAGAGTTTGAAAATATCTTCAAGTGATATATATGTCTACATTTCAGCCTCACTCCCTTGAGAAATATTGTCCTTCTGTTCCTAATGTTTCCTAATCAAAGGAAATAAGTAATTCATTTTACTCCAAAGCCATAAAGATGCTTGACATTTCATCAACTTACCAGGATCCTGAGATTCCCAATGAACAGTAAAACCTCCAGTAATGGTGTGGTTTGAGTGTAACCAAAAATACAGAGAGTTGTGGGTACTGAAAATCTCTGCAGGACCTGGGAAGCCACAGTATTTTCCTAGCATGAACATTGATGCTGACGGCCCATCATGGATTTGAAGGAATTCAGAGTTACACTCATAACTTGTCTCCAGTTGGAAATATGGAAAAGTAATACGCAGAATCTAATAGAAGCAAGAAAAAAAGAAATCTCTTTTTTCCATCTGCTGAGACACTATCTATGCAGAAACTTTATAGAGCAGATATATGTATTCATGCACCTTTGAGAATCTATGAACTTTAGAACCATTATGTCATTTCCTGAAATGTTCCAGGACAGAAAAGAATATTAAAAAATCTTAAGTATCAAAAGGAAAGAAAGAAGATAGACAGATAAGAATTTAGCCAGTGAAGTTTTCTGGAAAGAGCATTATTTCTATAAACTAATAATTGAGACCATTTGCCGATGTGTGTTATATGTGCAAAATATATATATGTGTAAATTTCAAGTCATGTGAAAAGCTTGAAACACAGCATAAAATATCTTATTCCAGGTTTCCCTAAGCAGTTTTTTCATCAGATAATTAGCATTTTTCACTCTTGCTGTGGTTGAAAGTGTAATGGGAGTTAAAAGATTCAATGATTTTGTTTCACACATATAAAATCCATGTCTCTAAAGCCCATTCTGGATACTTAGTGACATGCACAGCTTTAAGTTTGCTCAGATTCTTCACTGATGTGCTGTAATATGCTCTGCTGAAGACAGTAGTAGCTCCCAGGCTTAAGGCTGAGGACATGTCATATACATATATATATGTAATGCTGCATAAACCACTGTTAAGTGCTGGTTTGTGAAATGACAATTCATTCCACAAAATGTCAAAATTACATCAAGTACTTAGATCCCAGGTAAGAAATTTCATGCTAAATGATGAAGTAGCATATTTTGTAGTTGTTATTTATAACACAAGTGGAATTGTTAGTTGCAGATCAGAATCAGAATATACATTTGTGTGCAATATTTAAAAATTAATCCTTAAAAAAAATGAAATGCCATTAATACACAAAGCCATTGACAATATGAATTAAGCATTCTACATTTCTGCACTCAGAGATCAGAAACATGAAATTGCTTGAGGATCACAGAATCACAGAATAGTCTGAGCTGTAAGGGACCCAGAAGGGTCATCGAGTCAAAATCTTAAGTCAAGAGTTGGCCCGTGTGGGGATCAAACCCACAGCCTTGGTGTTGCTAGCACCAGGCTCTGACCAGCTCACTCAGCTCAGGAACCACCTGTGCAGTTCATCAGAGCAGAGCTTTTCTCATGCAGCTATTCACAGATCACATTCTACAGCAATGTAGAACAGTTCCCTTGTGTAGGTGGAGGTATCTTAATAAACTCTAACCCTCAGCTGCTTAGGAAAAGCCTGGAACATCTAACCCAAGCAAATCCTGAGGCTAAGGAGCCTGAAGGTTTGTAAGGATCTAAAATTTATTTTTTTGAAAAACTATTTATTCTGAGGGGATTGGATCACAACATAGGAACACATGTAGCATGAAGATAGTCACGTTTGCTCTGATAAGCCGAGGGATCCTACAGACGGAGGATTTCTTTAACCTGAACCCTATTTTACCTTGTTGAAACTAGTCTGAATAACCCAAGCACAGCTGACCCCACTGTTGTACCACTGGCTGTTTGGGTTGTTAGGGTAACTGAAAGTCCCCCTCAGGCCTGTGAGGTATCCTCCACAAACTGCAAAAAGAGAGAGAAAATTAAACAGATTTTGTGCTATTACTGTACAAACTAAAACAAAGCCTTTTTTTTTTTTTTTT
>VXBB01012340.1:315153-398191 GCA_013399915.1 Illadopsis cleaveri
TTTTGCATAGCTTTTTCTTCTTGACCATTTAAAACAATCTTGAAAAACATTTCTATTAAAGGATCTTTAGGACTTCCTCTCAAGTGGAATAACATCTCAAAAAAGCACAAATTCCCTGAAAGAAAAATAGTTCTTGGAAAAACAACAAAGAATATCAGTTGGAACATGTGGATACTGCCAAAAGATATTGATTCTGTCTCATGATAGTGTCCATAAACTGCTATGCTTCCAGAAGGATACCTACAGATTGAATCTCTAAATTTTCCCCTTCAACAAAATGACATTTTGCATTTTGAAGTTAACATATTTTTCTCAGTAATAGTACATCATAGAAGTTATCCTGAAGAGGTTTTATTGTTCCATTTATTCTTTTTGGTCAGATTTCTGGGCCTGATAATCCGTCTCATGATATACCACGATCTCTTCTCTCACTGAACCATTCAATGCAATGGGAACTGAGAACTGAGAATGCCAAATAGCTACAGAAAAATATGTCTGTAAAGCAGCCAAAATATAATGCACATAAAGCTACAGTGTGCAGCAAGCACCTGTAGTTTAACATTGAACTGATTCTAAAGAAATGGCCAATTCTCACCAAACTGTTTTGTTTCAAGAAGTGGTAAAAAGAATACAATTTTATTTGAAATGTCTCTCTAAAACATCTCACCTTTTTTCAACCAGATTCCAAATGATCATGTAGGAAAATACATTATTTTTTCAGTGATTAGAAACCAAAAGAACAGGTGGTAGAGTATGATTCCTTACTGCATAAACGCTGGTTTTCTATCCCTTCATTATGAATGCCTAAAAATAATTTTTTTCCCCTGTGGACTTAATAATAAAACATTACTAGTTAGATACTTCAAGAAAATAGAAAAAAGCCTAAAATTGTTCTGAAATAGAGCAGATTTCACAGGGGATCAGTGGAAGTTTTACATTCCGTATTACATTAAAATGTAATTTGCTTTCTTCTTAGCAATCTACAATAAAAATGAGCCACTTCTATTGCCACAGGGACATGGGACTCACTGGAATGCTATCCTGACCTTGTTTAATTAAAATTAATGGCAAAAAAAGTTCTCAAACAAGTAGAATAAATGATATTAGGAGGAAAAGGGAGAACCTTGCAGCCAGTATAAAACTGAGAGTCCCCCATTTTCATGCTAACATTTCTTTCATTAAATTTCTGTTTGAAAACCTTTTCTGGCTTTTCCTCTTGACTAAGAATATCAGGACCTTTCGGCTTCACAACAGATGAAATAATATGCACAAAAGAGAAACATCAATATATTCCCTTGTTCTCCTTATGCTGGATCCTCTTTCCCAACCAGTTTTCCAGACCACTTTTTCGGGAACAGAGATCTGATTTTAGGATGTCTGGCATCTAGCCGAGGCCAGTGGGCCTGCAGATCAGCTTCATTGTTGCTTTCCTACTGCTAAACAAAACAGCTATAAACACAGCTCATGGAAAACTCTGACTTGGAGGGAATTGGGGTTGGGACCTCTA
This sequence comes from Illadopsis cleaveri, assembly GCA_013399915.1. NCBI lineage: Eukaryota > Metazoa > Chordata > Aves > Passeriformes > Timaliidae > Illadopsis > Illadopsis cleaveri. The sequence goes on from VXBB01012340.1 coordinate 316,661, forward strand.
ATCCACCACAGGCTATTTTTCACATCATAACTCAGTTCTTATTCACATGTTAATCCCATGCACCAAGCATCTATTCGCTGGAGCCTGCTGTCCCATTTCCCAGGAGGGGAGGAGGGGAGGAGGTCCTGGCTGTACCTTGCCGGGCAGTCTGGCACTGTGGTCCTGTCCAGGTGCTGGTGCACTCGCAGGAGTAGCCATTGATCCCATCAGTGCAGGTCCCCCCATTCTGACACGGGTTGCTGATACATTCATCAATGTTCTCTGTACAATTAGGGCCTGTCCAGCCTGCATTACACAGGCAGAAATAGCCAGAGATCGTTGCCTGCAGATATAAACAAATCAAACTGTGAGCATGGATAAATCAATGGAGTGAGAAGAAAGACTGATGTTTACACTTATTTTATGAGGAGTTATTGGAGTAAAGAAATAAAACCTTGGAATTTTTATGGCCTTGATGGTCACTGGTGAATACCAAAATAAACATAAAGCCTAACTAGATAATCTGTGTCTTTGGGTTTTTTCTATTAAGTTACTTCTTAGCAGGCCTCTTTCAAATTACTGTCTTAAAAATCAAAATCTGTACCCTTTTACCCATTCAGAAAACTGTTTGCTTGGTTTTGGAATGATCACGCTAGAATCAAGTCAATCATATTACCTAAATCTTATAAAGAGCAAGGCAAGATAACTGGTTTATAAGTCATTTCTCTTAAGGCCTTTCTCTGGGAAGTCTGCACTGCAGTTATGTGGGCTGTTAACTTTCATTTTCATCCTGAGGAATGTTAAAGGGGAACAATTTCATCACCTTTTCAGCTTTATTCCTTATTCTGCATGTCTCTTTTCCATTTCTGTTCTCACAACATGTACTACTTCTCCATATAATCAAGTTTTTCCATATCTGTAACTGTTCTAATTTCATATGCTCTCTTACGTTATATCTCTTGTTTTATAAACACAGTCTTTAAAAGTAAAGCAGAACATGGCTCCAGAACATACTATCCCATCTTTGATGACATACAACCAGTGTATTGCATTCTCTATTTGCTTTTTCATTATCTAGTCATATCCTCTGTGCCCCAAAGAGATTTTCAGTATGATGGAAGAGGATTTTGATGTGTATTTAGCACTCTGAATTTTGTTTTAAAAGGTGTTTCCTTATCTACGTTGCCTGATACTTAATTGACAATATATTTCCTCTGTCATTATGCTGGCCAAATATAGGTCTGCTGTTTATTTTATTAGATGCTTCTGTAGTCTCATTACTTAATATCTGTGTTATTATCTTCAGGTACCAGTTTGTAGCCATGATTGCCTCCTGTTGTATGTTAGGATATATTTAGGGGAAGATGTCATATCTTTTAATAGATTGACTAAAATGAACTAGATAGTCAGAAAAAGTAGATAATATCTGGGCACAAAAGGCCCTATAAATATCTATAAATATGAGTGAAGACACAATAGATACCTACAGAATAGAGAGCAAGGAATGCTGATAAGGAGTGAGTGTAAGTGAGAGGACCTTTTCACACAGAAAATGGAAAAAGCAAGATGTAATGCACCACAGAATCACAGAAACATTTAGCTTGGAAAAGACCCTTAAAATCATCAAATCCAGCTGTTAATCTAACACTGCCAAATCCATATCTTATGTCTCATTTTCCCTGTGCCTCCAGGGACCACCAAAACGGGGATATCTGCAGCATTAATGGGGTTAAATGAGAAAATACTCTACTGGAACAAAAAATTTAGCATTTGTGAATATTTGTCAATATCCTCCACAACTAAAACCCCCAGGTCTGCAGCATGGACTTTCCAGGGCACAGCACTCCTCACTAAAGAAGCCAAAAAAGCCTTTACAGGGTCCATGAGGAAAAACTAAACATTCACTGTGCATGACAATGAATTCATACTACCAATGAATTTAGGTCCAAAAGACTTGGTTACCATCAGTGCAAAAAATTCCCTTCAAACACCCTTTCCATGTTCATATAAACAGCCTGAGACTCCAGGAGTGCTCTCATAAGATCAGACTAGGTACTCATAACTAACTCTGCTAGATATTAACAATGTGAAGGTCAGCAGAGGGACTGGTTCTGTTATCATGGGTAATTCCTCCATGATCCAGGGTGGTAAATTACTTTCCTGTGCCACCAAGAACAGTTTTCCCCCATCACCACAAGCATTCCATTGGCTAGTGTGGCCTACTAAACACAACTTCTCAGGCCATTAGTGCCAAGATTGCTACCTCTGCTTCACACACAAAGAAATGGCTTGTGTGCCCTGAAACTCACTTTGCTTTCCTCAGGTATATCCTTTGATCTTGCAATCCCCACTGACTTTGCCTCATTCCCAGTAGTATGTTTGCACTCAGCCTTCAGTCTCACCAAGTCTCTCTGACTGGTTATAACCACACAATGTTGTCACTACATGTAAGGATCCCAGCACTTACCAAGCACTGCCCATTTGCACAAGGGTTTTGCAGCTGACAGATATCACTGAGAGGAGAGCACCCGTTTGGCCCATATCCACTTCCAGTGTACCCAGATTGGCAGGAACAAAATGCCATGGGCCCTTAGGAGATAAGACAAGATATAGAATGTAATTCTGTTACAATGACAATATCAATGTCTGTAAATGTCCTTGACATTTTGAAGCAGAGTCGTAGTATAATTCTAACTTACTTGATCTTTTGACACCTTCCCTGGTCAGTGCCCAGTTCTGCCATGGAAAGAGCCCTAGTGTTGTTTTGCTATGGCAACCTGAGAGTCCAAGGCCACCTTCACAGGAAGTGGTGGGGTAGTCGAAGGCTATTTATGGGAAGGGGAATAGTAAAAGCAGCCATATAATTGGAAAATTGCACCAGAGAGAAATGGTGAACGTCTCCACAGTTTTAGGATAAAGTCTTTGTTTTGGTGGAGCCTAAATCTACTTCTGTCAGTGTTTGTGCAAAAGTCTGCTGCCTTTAGCTAACTTGCCTGTAAAATCCTGTGTGTGAGGCAAAACTGTGGCAAAGGGGCTGCAATCTAGATTTGTTGCTATAAAGTGGATTCATCCTAACCAGATCCTCCTCGAGATTCACACTGATATTACCTTACAGTCTTAAAGAAAGCATCATACCTGGAGCTGAGGTACAAGTAGCCAAAGGATGGCACCCTCCATTATTTATTGTGCAGATATCAAGCTGAGTACATGTTCGCCCATCTCCCTCATAACCTGTTCAGAGGTAAATCTCAGTTAGTCTGTAACAAACTAATTTCTAAAAAAAATTACAGTAAAACAATTAGCTGGTGAGCAAAACACTTATTCATGGTGTAAAAGCATAGTCTTCTGCAACTAGAAAGAAAGAATTGAGATAGCTGCTGAAGTAAAAACCTGACATATTTATTGTGGCTCCTTCACTGAAGGGATGGATTTTGACTGTAAATAAATCCTTCCATAGCTGAGGAAAAAAAGATATATTAGTGAATGCCAAATATAGATAAAGTCAGTGAGGCCGTAGAAGCCCATGTCTCAGCCACTATGTGTTGTCCTGCCTACACATCCGCACCCAGCCAGACCTAACCACACCCAGACTTTTTCCTCCGGCACACCGGAGCAGCCCTTGCATCTCCAACACAGCACTCAGATCCTCTCAGGATGCTAAGGAGGACCAAACTCCTGCATCAGAACTCTTTATGGCCAGAGCTGACATCATCAAAACTTGTCTGATGCCACATTTCCAGCATGGTGATAACCCTTCAGCACTCAGTAACTGGGAGTCTTCACTACCTGCAATCTATTGCTATTTAAATAGCAATCAAAAAAGTCAATTAGAAAGACTTTTTTCTGCTATATTTCTCGTATTGATACCATGCATTTCAGAAAGCCTTTTAAATCATAAACCATAAACTTAACCATAAATGATTAAGTTGCAACTTCCACTACTTGAGCTGTACTGCAGTGGAAACACTGCCTCCTCAGACAGCATTCAGAGCGTGACAATTATCAAGGCTTTTTTTTACTGCAGACAATACAGTCTGTGATTTATGCTACACAGGATACGCCTTCAATTAATACAGACAATGAAATTACTACCATAATTATGCAATCCTTCTTTCCCATTAATGATCTTGTAAAGGAAGTACTTCACCAAATAAAGGTTATAACACTGAAAATAGCTACCTAGTACAAGAGAAACACATTTCAGAGGATCATCTTTAGAGGCATACTCTATACGATGTTCATTTATAGCTGAAGCAGTTTGAATATACTTGGACTCTGCATTCTGTTTTGCAGTATTGTGTATGTGATATTTCTTTATACAAAACCAATTTTCAGCTTCTTAAATCTACCCCAAAACAGGCTCAATTGTGTTGAATCTTCATCTTTTCAGCCCTTCCATGGTATTATCAACAAGAAATCCATTTTACCTGGTGGACAGAGCCCACAGCGGAATGATCCAACTGTGTTGATACATTGGACCATGGGTACTGTTGAGCAGCCTCCATTATTACTTGCACATTCATCAATGTCTTGGCAAGTGTAGCCATTTCCTCGCCAGCCTAAAAAGCAGCACAGAAAAGACATCAGAAAGAAAATGCCTGGCCTTTATGGTTTCTTCTTTGACCAAATCTTTTCATAGAGTACAACTGAATTGCACTTCATTAGCACAAGAATAGACCTGTCTCTCTCATAACTGATTAAAAATAATACTGGTCTAAAAATTAGGTTTCAAACACAACCGGGTGAACAGGTGTGTACAAGAATGTTTTATTTTAACTGTATTCTGGATATTTTAGATTCAAACACACTTTTACCTAAAGAGGATGCAGTTCTGGTCTAGTGAATGTGTTACATTTTGCAGCAAAGATTTATTACAACTTCATTTAAACACTTTAAAAACTTCTCCCACAGACACCATCTGCCCAGCTCAGGAAGAGTAATCATAGGTTATATGGTCTGAGGGAAAAACCAGATTTTATATTGCCTTAGGGCAGGAAACATACAGATATGAAAGTACTGCAGACCTGTTATGTGAAGGTGATAGGACATGATGGACATGAAGGTACTGTGGACATGAGACCTATTTAGATGCTCAGTTTAGGATGAGATAAATCATGCATTAGACTTCACTGCCTGCGTTACCTATATAAAACATAATCTGCATTTATTCCCTAGCACACAGGCCAAAGCATTTCATGGAGTTCCTCTCATCTGTGTCCTGCATCTGTGCTTATGATACACAGGCAGTAGTACCTCTGCCACTCCATCCAACCTGAGAGCAGGGAAGGACAAGATACCTGTGGGGCAGGGACCACACGTGTAGGAGCCTGGAGTGTTGTGGCACTGCACAAGGGGATCCTGTGAACACGGAGGATCAGGGAGGCTGCATTCATCTATATCAGCACTGCAGGCAGGGCTGCCAGGAGGGGACATCCAGCCAGGCTCACAGATACAGTGGTACTTGGGCTGCCACAGAAAACATCACATTGCATGTTTAAGACATTTACAATAGTCAAGAAAAAGACAGGAGGAGTTAATTTCATAAAATAACTTTCAAACTATAGCAAGAAAGCTTTCAGAGCATTACATGGCTTTCACATTTTGTTTGATAAGTTGCTTCAGTAGTTCTCTCAGTCTATTTCTTCCTTCGAATTTACTTATTCAGATTTTGGAAGCAACTCAGGCTCATTCATTACGTTCATAAAAGAAATCTGTAATTTACCCCAAAGCTCCCAGAGAAAATAAGATCAATTATGAGCTGTACATAAACATAATTAAAAGTCATCAACTTGCTTTTTAACCAGGGCAAAGAGAGCAGTGTAAGCAACCTGAAATCATCTTGGCTGTTTTATTTTAATCAAATTATTCAGTAGTCTATGCAACATGCAGCATTGATATTAAATTGCAAATAGATGTTTTCTTTTAGGAAAACAGTTTTCTCTCTAGTAAACTTTACTAATGGCCAGATTTCAGCATTTATCTAGCTTTGGTCCAATTAAAGCTAATGGGAGCTTTATTGTTGATTGTCACAGGAGCAGACACTGCTAAGCCAACATGAACCCTTTTGAAAAGCTTTCTCAACAAAAAGTGGGCAGAAAATAAGTGATTTGTGAGACTTCTAAAAATTAAGCAAAGAAATATATTTTATAGCAAAGCACAAAAAATATGTGCTGTGACTGGAATGGTGCATGGGTGTATAGGAGTATTAAGGAGCACAAGCTTGGCTGGGTGATTTTGGAGGGCTGCTCTGAGTGGAAAGAGCCAAAGCTGGCATGGTCCACCTGTCCCTTTGGAGTGAACACCCTGTACCCCTATTCTTCCCCAAATGGAATGAGCTGGCTTGCTCCTGGAGGGCAGTCAAGTGTGTGCTAGCATCCACCACATCCAGCTGACACTGAGGAGCACCAAAGATGAGCAGCAGTCACTCAGTCACCATGCAGCCCTGGCAGCCTCCAGGCCCCTGACACTAACGTTCCACTGGCATGCTTTTTTCCCAGGAAAAATAAGATTCATGATTTTTGTCCTTCATAATCATTTAAGCAGTAAAATATTCTAGCAACTTAATTCTCCCAAAATAATGAATAGTCAGAATATTATATTTCAAATAAGACTTTAACTTATAAAAAACACATTCCCAAGCTCCCTATGGATGTAGTAGTAGATCTAATACTGTAACAAGTACCTCTAACAAGGCATAAGACATTTTTGATTCTTTCTGCCACCCTTGGTACAATAGAGAGGCTATTATGTTGTATAGTGACCTTTCTTGTTGTTTTTCAGCAGCAGTTCATGCTAGGCAGTTTAGTCATGCTCAGCAGTATTTGTTGCTTATTCGCCCTGTGCTCTATGATGAAGTTTATACATTGTTCCTTACCCTGTTGGGCTGATCCCTTTCTTCATCTACACAGAGGCCATGCTCACAGAGCATCTCAGATCCTTCCTGGCAGTCATCAAACTTTGAGGCACAGTGAGGCCCATAGGTTTCTGGAGTACAGGAGCAGCTAATAGTGAAAGTGGAAAGAAAAATCAAAATTTTGTCTTTCTACCACTGTTAAAGATTGTTCCTTGCCATTCTCCACTTTATGGGGTGTTCCTCAAAAAATACATCTATTTACCTATATTGACAATCCTGCTAATAATCATGCAGAGAGGCAAATCTCCTGTTTAGCAGAGACTCAAGAATCATTTGAAACTTGTGTATATTTGTGACTGTCTGGCCCTATGGAAGAATCTATAGCCTTTTGTTGCATTCATAAGCACAAATACAGAAAAATAAAAGTCTAACATAAGAGTTAAACAGAACATGAGCATGGAAACCCCCACTTCAGGCAAAGAGCACCTAAAATTCCTTTTTCAGTTATGACCATCATATGATGCTAGGTGCCTAAAACCCTACCTCTAGCAATATGCAGAAATTCCGTGTCTGGCCTGTCCTAGAGAGTGGGGTAGTTTCACCCCCACATCACAACAACAGGCAGCTGCTATCTCGGCAGCACCTCAGCTTTTAGGGATGTGGAATGGGCAAGGGGTAGCAGTTGTGGTTGGTGGGGTGGGAAGAACAAAGTAGTGGATTGAAAGAAGGCATTTTACTGAGAGGATCTGGTTTGAAAGCTGCCACATGCACCACATTGTTATTTATAGGGCAGAGCTTAGTTACAGCACTATACATATGTGGTGGAACTGAAATTGGGTACTCCTAAGCTATTGAATAATACTTCCCTTTTCTCTGGTTCTTTATTTCCACATAGACAAAATGTGAGGCTCTGAAATACAACCGAAAGAGATAAAAATGTACAGAAAACCTCCTATCAGATCACTAGATTCTTAATAAAATGACAGTGAGACTCTCATTTGGATTCAAGTTATATGCTGCAATGTCTGCAGCTTGCAGAGACATATGGCAGATACACACCCTTCTCGGATTGCTTTTAAGCTGCCTAATGAAAAATGCTCTGTAAAAGCATTTCTCTGAAGAATTGGAATCAGGGTTTTCCAGCGCAGCTGACCTGGACCTGGGAGCAATTTATATAAAATAAGCTGCTGCTGTGTCTTCCACCGTGTCACATGCTCAGCTGAAATAGCAGTTTGATAAACCAATTGCAGGTAACTAAACAGTGCACCCAGGACAAGCAACCCACATGACCTAAGGCTTCAAAAACCCACTACAGATTAATGCTTAACTGCAGTCTGCAGTGCAGGACAGCATGTTCATTATTGTAAGAGACAGCAAGCAGAACAACACCTTCCCATCAGTGCAGCAGCTCAGCCTGGGCAAGCACAGAGGCAACAGGTGATCAGATGACTTTTTTATGTCTAAAGTACATTCAGAGCTTTACGTTCAACTTCAAAGGACACAACAAGGCAATCTGACCATCTCCAAAGGAGGAGAACAATGATAACAATGGCACTGTCTGCTGTCTACTCTGGCAAAGATTAATCTGGTACCCATCTGAAGCTTCTCAGAGAAGAACTTCAAAGAAGTAGGTCACACTGCAAGGCACTTCAGCCAAACTGTGATGCACTGCTGCTTGGCACTGCTGTGGTTCTCTCACATGACTCATGGCATGTTGTGATGAGGCCCCTACTACTTTGGTTGTGACATGGAAGTCTGAGAGACATGGGGACTTTCACAGCCTTTCATCCAATGTCCCCTTAAGATTCTGACTGAGGAAAGTTTCTGGATATCTGCTCTTTTTCCTCATATTTCAGCTTTTCTGAGTCACAGGAAAAGCATGCAGATAAAGAATACGAACAAGGGGTGAAGACTGCATTATGTTTCATTTCATGGTACATAATCCAGTACTTCTCATCACCTGGTATTATCTCTACAGGCTATGGAAAGTCAAATATTACCCTTTTCTTTCCCTGCAGTCCACAGTGGTGTGTATATAACGATGCCAGAGCATTAGAGGGGTGACCTGGGTTGTTGAGCCCCAGAAAGCTTAGCAACAACGTTCCTCACAGCTGCTGAAAAGAGATGTCATGCTCTGCCTGGGGATGGATTTAGCATTTGGGGAGCACTCAGAAATAAGTAAGACAATATGTGAAGGGAGACTAGAGATAGTACAATGGTCTTGGTGAAGGGACTATATAATAATCCTCTGTGTGTGATGCAAAAGCAGCAATATCAAGGTTTCGATGACTTAAGAAAAGGTCTTAGTTCATTTCATGAAGCATTGATTCAGCAAGTACCAAGGAGGGCAAGGGGTACAGCAGGGAAGAAACTGGGGAATCGTGACTGTACAAACAGAATGACAATGCTTGCGAGAACAGCAGACCTTAAACCTCAATTTAGTCACACACCTGTACTTCTCTGAGCACAATAAGAAACAAATAAAGGCAAATTGCTTTGTTTGTTGTTTCCTAGACAAATATCTGTTGCAGACAAGCTAGAAATGTCTTTTAAAATCAAAGTGAAGCTTACAGGAAGCATCACGTACCAGTGACACCTCTGCAGACTCTGCTAATGCTGAAGCATGAGGAGCACTACAGGAGAATTTCCTTTGTTTGAGGTTCTTCCAAGAACTGACAAAGCACTATAAGCCAGTGTTACATCAAACAAATATTTGTGGGGGCTAAGATTTCCATGCTGAAGCAGGAGACAAAATGCTTTGCAGAAAGCTGTGGCGTGCTCTCCAGCATGCTTGTTCCCATTGCACAGGGATAGCTTTGTATTATATGTGAAAGTTATTTATTTACCAGATTATTTGACATTTTGGAGAATGAGACATAAAATGTTCAGGCTGGCTTGCCCTGTAAGCAAAAGCATGCTTCCTAAGGAGCTGGGCACAGCCAGAGAAGAATACATTCCAGGGGCCTCACGTGTGGAGCCCAGCACACAGGCAGCCCAGGCTCCCCCATGGTCAGAAGGCTGCAGAGAGTACTTCTCCTCCCTTCCTACCTGGCAGCACGGTGCATTCCTTGCTCTGCTGCTGTCTCAGCAGTGCCCGTGTTTTTGGAGGGGATGAAGGCATTTCACAGAGCTGTTTCTATTTTCACAGAATATTCTGCGTCAGAAGGAAACCATAAGGATCATCAAGTCCAAGCCTTAGTGAAGGGCCTTCAGCGGATTGAACCCGTGATCCTGGTGTCATTAACACCCTGCTCTGACCAAATGAGTGTGCTGGGAATGCCAGTGATCAAGGCTGATCACCTCCTTTATCTCCTCACTTCCTTTGATCTTAAGGGGTAGGTGATAGCAGAAGGATGGTAAAGTGGCTGAGCTTTGTGGGCACTTTGGTGAGTGGTGGTTACAGACTAGCATGAGCCTCTCACTGCCCCAGCCACACCGCATGGTGCAGGAAATTGCCACTAAAGCAGCTGCATGTACAGCAGGGGGGTAGGTCCCTGGAGCCGGTCTTCAATTTGCAGCCTTCTCCCCTGGCAGAGCTGTGAGATGGAGCTGGTTCCTGCTGCTGTTCTTGTGTCAAAGCAGAAAACGGCTTTGGAGGCCTTTCTGTGTCTGCTGTGGGCTCAGTGTACAGTGCAGTAAGGATTTTATAAGTTCCCAGAATGCAAGGGGTTATAGTGCATAGATATTAAACAGACTTATTTCTAGAACTTGTGCTGCAGTCATGACATGGGGTACAAAAATAGCAGAGTACTCCATACGGGATATTTGTGTCTAGTTTTGAGAAGTTACCTGTAGCTGCCTGGTGTGTTCACACAAGTGGCTCCATTCTGGCAGCCTAATTCTGTTCCAGCAAAAATCTGGCATTCATTAACATCCACTGAGCACAGGGGGCCCTAAGATGAAATGGAAAACCAGTTTATTTTCCAAATAACTGAGAGATGAAGCAAACCATGGGCCCAATGTTTAATATAGTTTTCAAAGACATACAAACCTTGAGTTGTTATCAACACAACTTCCCTTATGAAACACAATAACAAACCTTTACTTTTCAGCTGTGTTTCTGTGACCCTTGCTATCAGTCAGATGGGGATAAAATATCTCAGATGTAGAAAGCATATGAACAGCACATTTTTGTCATCCCCTCACTTTCCAACTAGAAAAAGACTCAGAAAATTTTCTTATAAACTGTTTCTATCAGGAAAGCACATCAATTTTGACCCAAATCTTGCTGGGATAACTTTTAAGTTGAAATCCTTTGAGGAGAAGATAAAACATTTCCATCTCTGGTGCATGCACTAGCACCATTAAAGCATTTGCTAGTTCCCCTTTTGGATTTAAAAAATTCAGAATGGCACTGATTATTTACACCCCATTTGTCTCACTTGTTTAAGACTGAATAAATACCCATCCCTTCCCCCAGTCTCTCTCTATCCTTGTGTAAAGTCAACAGCAAGGCACGCAGTTCAGTTCAGTGCTCAGCAAAAACCAGACTAATTCCCTGCTGTGGGAACTGCCAAGGATCACTGACTTCACGGGCCATCGCCTGCATGTAACAGCTTAGGGGTTGGCCCAATGCTTTGGGCTTCTTTTTCTTACACATATATATTGATATTGTTGAGAAGCAAACCTGTGGCTCTCCAACCACTGAGTGATACTGCTGCCCTGCTGTTCAGTGTATCTCACTCTATCCTCAGCAACCCTAAATGCTGTGCTTTGTGGCAATCACCCTGACCTAGATGCAGTCTCACAGTTGAAATACACACTCTGCAGTGGAGGAGGCTAAAGACTCACCTGCCAGTTGTTTGTACAGAGGCAAAAGAAACCATCCAGTGAGTTAACACAGGTCCCTGAGTTCTTACAGGGATTACTACTGCAGGCTCTCCTCTGAATATCCTGAAATGCCAGAAAAGAGTAGAAAATTAGTTTCTGTTTAGCTGGTGTTCTGTTAGTATTTATTTTCAAGACAAACCTTCTTTTTTCTTTTTTTTTTTTCCCCCCAAATTATTTTTGAATTCCCCCTCAAATTTTTTTTCAGCAAAGTTAATTTGTAAAAGTTTTGAGCTATTTCACTCATCCCTGTACAAAATAATGATGCTGTGATTGCTCATACGCAGAACAGCCAAGCACTAGGATGAGAAAAGCCCTGTAAAAAGTAAATATTAATAGAGGCTGTTCTTCAGCAACACACTAGGAGTCTAGATGGAGGGTTATCTTGTCTTTTTGACTCCATGGGTATTTCATCTGCTAGTCGTTTTTACTGGCACCTGTAGATGTGGCTTGTCTCAAGCTCACAGGAGAAGCAGGCGACGGCTGAAACTTAGTTAGTTCCAGCACAATAAAAATCCAGTTTGAGTTTCTGGTCTTTATCTTGACAGACCAGGGAAGGAAAAGTTTACTTCTCCTTGAATCTACTTGTTGTTCTTGAATGTACAACTGTTTTTCCATTACGAAATGCAGGCTCCTACACAGTTTATATTTTGTAAGAAGGCATATCACCTCCTCCACAAATCTTTGTGCTTTTTTTTACCTTCTGTTACCAAAAAAAGTTTTCCTGAGGAATGCATGAGAGGAAAGAAATAATTTAGCTGTTTAATCATTGAAACTTCACTTTATTTACTTGGGGATGAGATTTTCTTTTCTGATCTCTAGTTTGCTTCCCATTTACTTACCTGCTGTAAGCTTTGAAGTTGGTTATCGAGACTCAGGATCTGCAAAAAAAAAAAAAAGTGAATTACATTGTGCTTAGTATGAGAGTGACCACAGAGGTACTTGCTGGATACTGGTAAACTCACAAAATATTTGCTTCTGAGAAAAGAGAATAGCTGGTATGTGAAACCAGGTGACAGTCAGATCCAAATGAGGCCCCATTCACTGAGATTTTGGTGGGTTTGGCAGTTCAAAAAATGACAGTATGACCCAGCTTGGATCCACAAGGCAAGACTCAGTCTTGCAAAGATGTATTCAAGTGCTGAAAACTGAGAATGCGAATATTCCTGTGGGACTGTTTGGGTCCTCACATGTGTGACAAGGACGGAGGTCTGGAACAGAGCACCGAGAGCCAAGGAAAGGGTCTCCACATCTCAGTGGGTTGTAACCACAAACAGCAAGCTGACACTGAATCAGAGAATGTGATGTATACATATTAAAACAATTTCCCTAAAGGAAGATCTGTTACACTATAAAATATTTTCCTGTAAGGCACTTGTGGAAACACTGTAACAAAAGACACTTTAATCAGCAGTCCTTAAAAATTTCTCATGGAAAAAAAATTTCAGGAGCAGGGAAGTGATGAAACTACTGCATCAGTCTTTTCTTTCCACTGCAAACCCCTACAGCCCATTTTATTCATAGAATGGGATGTCTGTGTAACAACTATGAAAACATATATGGTCCATTTCCAGAATTTATCCATAAATATTAGAGGATATAGGCAATACAGATGCTGACAATGAACAAAGAAGAATCACAGTAACTGGAAATTTTGGGGGGATTTACAGAAATATTTCCATTGTCTACAGAGTTACTGAATTAAACACAGACACCAAGCTGATATTAAACAGGGACTCTGCTCCAGCCCCCTAAACTGGGTCCAGAAATACTAAAATGAATCAGGTTGTTTAATAATAGTGTGAGGAATGGAAACCTGGGAATGCTGGAGGGGGATGACATGAAGGTATGACTCACCTTGGAGGTCAGCAGAGTAATCTGCTGAGATACATTCTGCAAGGCACCACTGGCTTTTTTAAGTTCTTGAATCTCTGTGCTACTCTCTCTAACCTACAGTTAAACAACAGAGATAATGTGAAACAAACTTTGACTTTTCAAAAGCTTAGGAAAGTTTAGTTCTTGCATAACTTTACTATTATAAAGTCCACTTAAATACAGAGAGCTCTACTACATACACAATTTATCTTTCCATTATCTTTTGTGATGACATGATTACTTTACAAGTCTGCAATGGCTTACTTTCATATTAGACTGCTGATATAGATAATATAAAACAAAATACAAAACACATCAAACACTTGTGAAAACAATTTAACTCTTAATATGTAGAATTGAAAATGAAAATATATTAAGGGAAAATAACTGTATCACCTGACTAAAAAGCTCTGCAAGGTCTTCTCCATTAATTTTTACTTTCCCCAGTGGTCCAGTTCGAAATTCAATATTTTTGCTGGAGCCAGCATGGAACACTAAATTACCCTGCTCGGAGGATAAACGAGGCCTGTTGTGTATTAGAAAAAGAAATAATAATAAAGAGCACATTTAGTTACACATATCTGCCAAGGAGTACGTAAAATAGAGACGTAGCAAAGCCATTCTGCTCCCATTACCAGCACTTAGAGGCCACCACATCAACAAATGCATTTGCAAGCAATGGTACTTACTGCTCGTCATAAGTGGCTCTTTTCTGCCTCTTTTTTTCATGGTGGTTTTGGTCACAGCTCAATCCAGTAACTAATAATAACACAACTACAAGCCCAGGAGCAGGAGGAGCCCACAGCATTGCTCTCCTCCAGCTGTCCTGTGCCTGAAGTGAGAGCTCCAGTGCTGGACTGGGCTGTTGTGAGCCCAGATGCCCTTTGCTCTCACACAGCTCCTTGTTCACAAAGGTGCCCATTCTGCTGTCTTGTCTTGCAAGGGTGAACTTTATCTCGGATACCTAATTAAAGATTGACAGCATGCAAATCCCCTAGACATTAAATGCATTTTTCTCCCTTTGTCTTTTGGATTCATGAGCTTTGAGTGATCATTGAATGGAATCTGCCTGTATTTTATCACTATGTTTTTGCCCTTTGTACAGCTGAGCACCTCTGTGTCCCTGAGAACCCTGTAATCTGCAGAAAGTGCTCTCCCACATGCTGCACCACAGGAGTGAAGGAAAGATTATTTGGCAGCACTAAAGGACCTAAATTGTTACAAAAAATCCCCAACTCCAAACGTAAAATCCACAGTGGCTGGCAAGGAACATTTGTATTGAAAGAGAAGCTTCCAGTCAGTAATTTACTGGGCAGATGACACAAAGAAGTCAGCAGTACTGAACAGCATCCCATGGATTACAGAGCAAAATACAATTTCAACCAAATATGGTTGCTCTGTCTCATGGGTGACTCAGTCCCCAGATGCTGAGGCTCAGGCTATTGCTGCTGAAAGCCATGAGAGATTCCATATCCCACCTCTCCTTTGTTTTTGCCAGACTCTCCAAATTCCCCTTGCACAAGACTTTGCTTTATTCTCCCTGCTTAGAGGAGCTCTGTGTGTGTTTTCTTTCCTCATGCTAGGAGCTCCTGACATCCAGGTCTACTACCATTCTTTTTGATTTTCCTTTTTTCTTAGTAGACATCTTATTCAGGTTGCTCACATTTCAAAACTCGACTGAGAAGAGTAGCAACAGTTGTAGCTGCTCTTGCTCATAGGTAACACTAGCATCCTTTAAGCTCCAGACCTTCCTGGAAGCCATGGAGCTCCTACACTTCCTAACCCTGCCCAGTCTTTCTTTCTGCTCCAGTTTGTACTTGCCACCTACAGATGACCCACAGATACATGGAACCTGCCCTGGAGCTGGGGGATTGAATGAACTCTACAGGTCTCACAGATGGAAGCATTACAAGTTCAAAACAACCTGGGAAGAAATTGAATGTGGTGACAAAAAATACTAATGTCATCTCAAAAAGAGACAGATGCACACTGAGAATATGAATGTGAAGTCAGGACAGCTAATGTTTGTGGTGCTGCCACAGATAACACGATCCTCACTGTGAATACCATAGTGTCTTAGGCTGTATCAGCTGTATCCCATCATTTTTCCAAAAACTAGATTTGTATTATATTTTATTAACTGTGTTTTCATAAACTTACCTTGGAATTCAGAACACCACCAGCCTGCTGACCACATCCCTTGTGCTCCCACTGGCTGTGACTGCAGGTAACCCAACAGCCACTGCTGCTGCTGCTGAGGGATCTGTCAGGGCGGCAGTGAAGCTCCTCCTGAACCCAGGGGAGACAGCCCCATTCCGTGTACCTACTGGTGAGGTAGAAGGAGGACAGCTCTCTGGATGTTCACCTGCTCTACATCAGGGAGTCTACCAGCTGTTCCTGCCAGCATAGAGAAACAACCAGAATTTTCCATGTGTTGTCCTTTACCAACATGAGGGATAATATATTCATAAAAATACAGAATTGTGTCCTTAGTTGTTGGAAATTTGACTGCTCCATTCAATCCACATGAGCTATGTTTTTTATATCAACTGAGAATCTGTCCCTCCACCTTTTTTATATATACTGTTATGCTTTTTGCTCTGAAACCTCTGTTCAGGAATAGGTCAACATAGACAAATTATCAATGTTTCTGTCTAGTCGACAGGACACCTTCTGCCTCTGGGTATCCTGGTACTGTCCATTAAACTGGTGCTCATTAACATTCTTCCTGTCATTTTTGAAGTCTGTCTGGTGGGGATTTTTTTCTCTTTTTGATTTGATTTTCTTTTTGTTTTAACAGTTTACTGAGTTTGTGTAACTGTCAGTTGGATGTTAACTTGAATAAACTCTGGGCCAACTACACTCACACTCCATAGCAGGTTGTCTGAATGTCTGTGTACTCCAGGAACTTACACAAACTCCATTGTATGCTGACAATTTCCATCCTGGCCTTCAGCTGTGGCCCACAAAGTCCTTCCTTTCCTCTACTCATTTCTTTTGCATGCTGAGTATGCACTGCTCCTCTCTGCCGCCTGTCAGCCTTCAATTCATGCTTCCCTTTCCAACTAATTAACTCCAATAAACCAATAACCAGTGAGTAATAAACTATAAATGATGAATACAAGGCTGGCAATGCAAGGAACAGGAAGAAATTCACCTTCCCTTCCTGTAGGCTTTATAACTTAAAAAATGGTTGGCCTGAGGAGCAGCCGATTTTGACTATGCACCAATTATAGGTTGGAAAAAGAGGGCTGCACACCCACCTATTTGCATGACACACTATTTTCCATTTCATTAGACCTTCCAGATTTTAGTTAATTTATTCCTAGTGAATGCACCTTAGGCTGGCCAAATTGAGAAATCTATAAACCTTCTTAAGGAGAGAAATAGGTCCACAACTTCTATTTTTACTGTAATATATTGGATTGAGACATCATTTTTGGAGGAACATAATGGAAAACATACAAATGTCTGGCACAAGGACAGGGGCTGTTCTTTCTAACAGGAAGAGCTGGCACAAACCTCTCCTCCTGGGACAAGTCATTCATTACCTGCCTAAGATGAAGGCTCAGAAAACAGCTCTAAAGAGCATAGGTTGTGTGCAGATTTGGCAAGAGTAATGGAGTGTTTGTCTCTAATTCTGGTTGAAGTTCATCGTGTACTAGCAGGGACTACAATTTACCACCATCTTGTGTAGCTGTGTGAAATGAAATGGTGGTATTCCTCTGTTTCTCCTGCAGTATGTGCCTGCAATGCAAAGACGCTGGTGTAGAAGACAAGAGTTGACTCAAATCATGGCCAAAAATTAAATACACATTAATTTCTGGGAAGCAACTCAAATGCATGGACATTACATGAATTTTTGACAATGTTATCTGTTTAAATGGAGCAAGAGCAGCAACTGGTGTGAATCCAAACCTGGCTAATTTTTTAATGGAAGACTAAAAAATAATCCTTTTTTTCCCTACAGATGCAATTAAAAAAAAAAAAAATCCCTGCTATTTAATGTTACTACTTTAAATACTTGCAAATAATTATAAATCCAGTCCATTGCTGGTTAAATACCAAGTAGAACACATTTACATAAGTTTTCCCTCAGCTGAGCTCATATCTCCCAATACTTCTATCTTCACTTCCCTGTATCTGCCTTCATCTTTCCCCTTTCTAATTATACTCTAGTGTTCAAAAGTGAGCAACATATGAAGTTATACTGTTAACTCCAAATAACTGTGCAAACTTGTGGTGTAAACCATGCTCCATATTGAACTCAGCATTTCCTGTGTGTCCCTACAGCTCTGAGACAATCAAGCACTAAGATGGTAAGAGGCCCTGTGCAACAGATCAGCAGCCATGGGGGGTTTACATCAAACATGGGTGACTGAAAAGTAACATTCCCCTTGCTGTTCTTACCTGTAAGCACCTATCATCAGTTCCTTCCCTCTCTTCATGAGTGTCTGGAGAGTTTTATGGTCCCAGGGGCTGCAGCTGCTGCAAGCCTCTATTTCCCACACCCCTCCTTAAGGATTTTTCTTTCCACCATTCTGCCCTCTGACACCTGTTTAAGATTCTGCTTCCTCAACATAGTTGATGAAGTTCATAAGTTACCTGCTAATGGAGTTAAACTACTTGGTCAGGAAATGGAGTTTTTCAGTTTTTAATAGCAAATGGCAAAGATAAGGGTCTTGATTTAGTTAACCACTTAAGCTGAAATTGATCTACTGTCCAAATTCTCCCTGAGTTCCTTTATCACAAGTAAGATTTAACATATTAGCTTTTACTTTCCTTATGAGACTCTTATTTTAGTTCTTCTGTCTTTCTGGTTTTTCTTCCTACACATTGTTGTTTCTGTAAACCACTTTGATGCTTCCTATTCTTCATTTCTTTCTTTTTTGCAATTAGCATTTTCATTTGCAAATGAAAAGCTTCCAGTCAGTTGTATTTGCTTTGTTCTTTTCTATTGATTATTCCAGTCCCTTTAACACATTCCAGTTGCTTTAACATACACTGGGAGTTATTTTTAGGGACTTCCATTTGCACCCTTCTTCATTAATAACCCTAAAGCCATGAATGGACCTGGCTGGACAACCTCCCTCAGACTGATGCTACTCTGTCCTGCTGGCTTTTACCAAGCTCAGTCTGAGCTGTGTCTGCAAAGTGTTTGCTGTGTGTTGATGCTGTGGTTACAAGCACTGCCATTCTGCCACCATACAAAATGAGCAGTAAGAGTCATCATCCTGGGATAGAAAAGTGCAGGTCAGTGCATCATCCAGGTCACTCCCCAAAAATGGCCAAAAGCAGACAGAAAATGAAGGGTACACGAAGGGGTGAGCACACACAGTACCTCCCCCAGGTACTCTCTTGGCCTCCAGTTATTTGCAGCTCCAGAACTTCTTTGGTCAGAAACCTACTTAGTGAGTACTCTCAAAGGATTTTTCTTACATGAACTTGTCCAGTCTTCTCCTTCTCCACAAGCTTTACCTTATAACACATGTGCAAAGAACGAGTAATGCCATATGTTAATTGTGGTCAATAAACAGTGAAAATGCCAATAAAAAATATTAATTCTGAGAAGAATCCCATTTTAAGTGTATTATTTATAAACAGAATGAGATTAGTTTATTTTTTAAAATATATACGGGTAAACATTTGAACTAATCAAAACTATTTATTGCTATTTACATATGAGAAAATACATCAGTACCATCAACAGGCTTTGCTTCCAAATGCGGGGTGGCAATTTAAAAATATTTGAATTAAAACAGCCCAGTGCATGGACAAAAGCGCAAGACAAACATGCTCTCACTGAAGCTTGGATTTCAGGATATATTCCTGCATCTAAAATCAGAGACATTCCTCCCTGGAGGAGATTTTAGGAACTTTTTTTCTGCAGTTTCCCAAATCCTAGTAAAGGGCATCCAACCACAGTGGCCATCTGACATTCAATGCAACAACTCTCGCACTAGAAGTGTTGTGTTCCAGCTGATTTAAACCTTTCCAACTCTGTTTCTTGTTTCACCAGAGCTCTTACCAGAAGATTCCTCATCCAGCTTCCTCCCACTGTCAACAGGACCAGGCAGAGGAAAGTCAAAGAGAACAATCCAGGTGTCTTGCCTTCACAGATGGCTGCCGGGCCCTCTTGGGCCACTATTTCTTTTCTTTAACAGCTGTATAAATTCCCCAAACCTTACAATCAACTAAAGACAAAAATAACACCAATCTTGTCCTGCTCTTTGTAATAACATTTAAATTGTTGTACTATCACTACTCAGCATTTCATAAACTTCCCCTAATGAGGTTGTGACACTACAATACTCATATTTGCACAGGAAAAGGGAAAATGGCTACTGGAATTAATTTTGGGCTCTGTGTCTACTTTTTTATGGTTTCACATTGTTTTTCCTTGGATATTTCTTTGATCAGTTCAATTTTATACAATATTCACATAAGGTTGCTCAGAAATGCCTAGTGCTCTTAACCAATTATTACTTCATGTCCTCCAAATCCTTACTAATATGTCATGTTCTTTAAACACCATGCAGAAAAAAATACAATACTAAAGTGGTTTTAAATACATAGGAGACAATATATATTAAACTGCTTCTCGGTTTCGTGTCTCTGGCCCGAGATGCAAGTTGTTAAAAAGTCCCTGGCCCTCTAAAAGCCCCGAGCCGTGTCGCAGGAAANGCTCCACACCCCCCAGTCCAGGGTTCAAACTCTCTTTCTCAGACTCCAGGTCATCCAAAGGGATGCCCTGGACTCCAACACTGCTAAGGAAAATAAACATAATTCAGTATTTATACAAGAATTCAAGTGTTAAATATACTATGAACAGCAAACAAATAGAGGAGCCAAAGGAGGAGCTGAGAATTGAATAGTTCATCCTTGAAATGTAACAAATATTTTCTAAATTTTCCATTTATTTTAGAAATGTGTGACAACTGCTAAAACAGAATTATATAGTCATTGAAACATTGGGCCTGTTCAGATTTCTATTGAAATATCTCTGTCAAAACCAAAATGGGCTTTCCCTTGTCTAAATTTAAGAAATAGTTATCACCAATCATTGTTTTCCAAGACTGTAATACAGAGATTCCTGAAAATCCTTATAATTCTCCTAGGAGGAATCAGTCAAAAATGAGATAAAAAAACCTCTGGGCAGGAACCTTACATTCACTGCATGGAAGGATGCACCTCCACTTCAAGCATCAAAAGATACTCAAACTCACTGCATTAAAAAAAAAAAAAAAGGATATTTTAGTAATTTTGCTGCTAGACAGGTTTCTTCATGAGTATAGGGAAACCCCAGAATAACTCAGATACAAACTAGCTGGTATAGGGAAGATTTCTGTAAGTCAATCTGCAAGCTCCAAAAATGACTACATAAATATAACACCACCAAATATGACACCCTTTTTCTCAGTAGAAATTCTCAAATTTGAGGGAACACAACCACATCACCTCACTCAGATAATGAAATGTAATTAAGATGTGCAAATGAATTAGGTACAAAATCAAAAATCAGATTTCCAAAGGCTGTTTTCCAGATTTTTACTTCTTCACCTTTCATCTGCCTTTGTAATCAGATTTCATTGCTGTGAAAATGCTTAAGCTGAAGTTGCAAAGTACAGCAATGATGTGGGCTGCAAAGTACTTAGGATTAGGAGACTGCTTGGAAAAGGAAGCAACATGATCATGAAGTGAGGTCAACCAGGTACAACCCAACAGAACGCAGTAAACCAGTCTATTAATGACAAACCAAGGGGATAAGCAGCAGTCACTCAATTTAGCTGCACCAGTATCACAGGGTTAGCAGGGGTAAAACTCAAATATGCATTTACAACTCTGAATTCTTTCAATTTTCTTTTCCTTCAGAAACAGCTCAAATTAGCAAACAGATTCAGTCTTCACAATCATACTCTGTATTACTGTATCAGTTTTAGGTGCAGCTAGATATTTCAATTAACACTTCCACACTGCTAACTTACAAGTGGCATGTAAAGCATTAGGATATGTTCTACGCACAAAGAAATTGAAAATTCATTGTTAATAGTAATATCTTTCCAAATATTACTACAGTGAAGCAGAATGAATAAACTATTTACATGGTTTAGCAGAAGGAATTCAATTTATACATCAAATTGATATCATTTTCACACTAATGTTTGGAACATATTAGATAGCAATAGATCTTCACACTACCACATTTCTCCCAAGAACAAAACCACACAGCTACTAGTTATTGATCTGGCTGATAAATCTACACATTAACTATTGTTTGTATAGGTAACCATGGTTCACTGTCAAAACCACACCGTGCTCTTTGCAGTTTAGTAACCAGCACAGCAGTACTTTTTTGCCATTTCAGTACAAGTGACCAGGGGAGGACAGAGGCCAACCTCATCCTTCTCTAGGGCTTTGTCCAGAGCATTTTCAGGAGAAACTATTTCCATTTCTCTTTTACAACTGGAACAACCCAAGCAGTCAACATACTGCTGGAGAATCAGACAGGCTGAAGTAGGTCAACCCAAACGTTTCCTGGTTACCAGTCCACAAGCAACATGCAAATCAAGACTGAAGAAGAAATACACAGGAGTCAGCATAAGAAAAAGCTGTGTGAATTTATCTACATAAATTCATTCTGAAATTGTTTTCAGGACTACAGTGGATGAAAGTAGCTGCAGTATCTCTACAGCAGCTCTGTTCTCTGTGGTCTTCACTTTCTCCTGCACTACCAAGCCTAGATGGAACATACCATCACTGTTCCTGTGTCATCCCATGGGTAGGGGGAAGAGGGGGAAGAAAACTCATTCATTTTCAGGATTCATAACTTTAACTTACTGCTTAGGTGCACAGGAACTACGATCAACTACAAAACCCTTCTGTCTTCTGGCACATAATCTTCCTAAGGATGGTTACTAAGTATTATCTCACCTCTTCCTCACTCAAGCTGTTTTTAATCTATATACCAATGGGAAAATCCCACAGAAAGGAACCAACTAGAACACATGCCTCTTTAGAGAGCTTTCAGTTTTCCCATAATCTTCTCTATTATTTCAGAGGTACTGAACTCACAAGACTTGATTACAAACCCACTGAGTCCAGCTCTGTGAGGCTCTGTGCAGCGGTGGCACTTGGGATGGCCACATGCAGTGGTTTCACCTCAACACACACTCCTAACCCCCCAGTTCCCAATTCTACCAAGATTGTGAAGACATTTTCAGAAGAAGCCCGTATAGTTTTTTTCCAGTTCTTATGTCACAGGAACCTAAACACGGAGCTTTAATTTTTTTTTTAATGTCTTTCACATGTAGGTCTTGGGTAAGGAGCAATGATCTTATCCTGAAAAATATGAGAAACAGGGAAGTTTTGTCACGCCTGTGATAATCTTGCAATATTTTCATTCAGCTGCACCTAAACAAATCATTCCAGACAAATATAGTTGGGTTCCAGAATCCTACAAGTATTAAAGAAGATGAGACAACCATAAAGAACAACATTACATCTTAAAAAATGTATATAAAATACTGAATTTAATAGTTTCATGAGCTACAAAAATCACATCAAAATTTCAGATCATATATACAGTAAATCTTTTTAGAATGCATCTCTTACATTTAAAGATGAAGACATTTTACACATAGGACTTCGTCTCTGCACCTAATTAAAACAGCTTTGACAGTTTCACACAGTACTGAGAAAATGGTTTTAAGATTAAAAAATAAAATAAAATGAAATGAAATAAAATAAAATAAAACAATCTTATCCTTTCTAATTGAAGTATTTGCACATGCTGTTATTTTTCATTCTGCAAACTAAAAAAACCCCATTTCAATAAAGCAAGTAAGTCCTGTAAACTGCCATTTAAATCAAACACCTATGCAGCTCAAATCCATCATGAACGCACGTTATTAAAAATATATCAAAACTGTTCAGCAAAATGTCTGGACAAATATCTTGGTAAGCTCTGTTTTTTGTCCAAGTTCCAGCAGCTTTCTTCTAAATGATGGAAGTATTTTCTGTCACCATGCATCCATATGCATCAGTTTCAGGTTCTAAATTATTCAAGTAGAATGGAGATCAATTTTGCCACCACGGCTACGTTGAGGCTGTTTCCCAGAAGACGATAGCATTGCTTTACTGTTACCTTTTCAGGAAAACCTAAAACAAAAACATATGGTGCAACATCACTAGTCTGAATTTGTTCCTACTTTTTAATCTAATTTTTTTTTCAGTGAACATTATTTAATGCAGTTATCACAGACTGCAGCAGGATTTACCCTCCCTCCAGCCCCACCCCCAAAATTCACGCGGTTACAAAACTAATTCACAACCAATTGATTTGATTTGTACCAGTTCTTCTATCACCAGTACTGGTTTCACAAGAAGCTTCAAAACATTCCCCTATTGTGTAACTACTGCTGATCTACCTTCCCTTCAAAGAGCTCAAAACATTCAGCAGTCTCAGGGAGGGGCAGCAGTACTAAATCCCTGCAAAACTGCTACTCTAGATAACATCCACAGAAGAACAAGCCACAGCAGAAAGAGAATGTGACATTTCTGCAGATGGACTAAACTGCACTTCTCAATAAGCTTTATATTATACTTCCCACATGATCCCCTCTAACAGCTCAGGCAAATCACAAGTCTCTCAGTGCAATATACCACCTGTACAGATTAAATGATGGGCAAGGCTTGTTCAGTGAGTGATCAAGCAGTTGAACAATTTTCCATGTAATTCAATGCCAACCCCATTAAACACACTCAGAAATACAGACAGCATCAGAAATGTCCTTCACATAATAAGTGCATGGCCTGGCAGAAAGAAGGGAGTGCAAGCCCAGGTATTGTGAAAGGGCTGTGTTGTGTACTGACTACCAAGCTCCTGAGAGTGAAGCAGTTTCGAGCAGCCAGCTGGTCTGCTCTGTCCTTGCTTGCACTCTTACCTTACTCCAACTGTGAGGTAAAGTACATTTGCTTCAACTGGAGTGAAAGATGAACAGCAGTGGTGACTTAAGTTTTTAGGGTCATATAGTAAACTGCTGAAACTTGGCCACATTCAAGTATTTTATCATTCTCTAAGAAGAAACACCTAACTTTGACTCAGAGGTCATCACCACCCCATCAGCTCAGATACACAAGCATACTGTGAGTGCAAGTAGTGATATGTATGCTCTGAAATTTTCACAGCTCTTCAGAAAAAATTGTCTTCCAGAGAGAGCTCAGGAGAGAATGTGGTTGGACAGTTATTGAGCCAAAGGAGGCTCTGAGGAGGAGGTGGTGTCTGGGAGGAGTTGTTCCATCCTTCTCTGCCAGTTTTTAATGCCTCGAATGTGGACTGCTTTGGTAAACACATCTTCTGCCAGCTCCATCCACTCTGCCCAGCTTCCTGGCACTCACATTTGGGCAACCGTTCTTCTGTCTTTGGAACAATCACTTGCTCTCCCACACACATTTCCTCAGATGGAGTTTTCATATTCCATTGATGATTAAGGTACAGAACAAAAGCATTTTAAAGGCATACATGAAATAAATATGTATTTATGCACAGATACACATGCACTTACAGCCCAAGAAGCCTATCCAAATCTTGAAAATGTCAGAATTTCTACCTTTTGGCAACCGAAAGCCAAGAATTAATTTTTGGAACTCATGGTTTCCTTTATCCCAAGCCTCCTCCTTTTGACTGTTAACATTGTCTTCCAATGTTACAACACTTTCTATCTTCTTGGCTTCAGAGTGGCCTACATCAAAAGGTCAGATTCAAGAACTCCCAGTATGCTGGCACTTGCTGCATAGCTCTCACTGTAGCATTTATGTCACACACAGTATCTGAGGACATTGAGGTCTTAACAGCAAGTACTTCCCCACCATGCTGGCTTTTGTTTCCTAAAAGCCTGCACACATTGCTAATAGGAAAAATGGAAAACACACCCTAACATCACTCTCATGAAAGCAGGTCACAGGTGCAAGAATGCTCTGTTCACTTTTAATGATATTGCTGTGGGACCCACCAGAGTGACTAAGACAAATGACTGCAGTATTTCATTGAACTATAGTGCAATTACTATTTATACATTTGGATGTCAAAAGCACAAATAAATCTCGTTATGTTAAGAATGAACAATGACTAACTCTGGACCTCACATATTAGAAAAGGCCATCAACTTCTTAAAATGCAGAACCATTTAGAAAATCATATTTCTTCTGATGATACTGTAGCTGCACTAGTAACAGGATCTGTTACAAAGCTCCTGACAGTCTGTTCACACAGTTTGCAGCTTATAGTTCCCTCATTCTTCAGTTTCTTGGACCAATAACGTATTTGCAGTGGGTGCAATTCCAAGTTTTCTGGTTTTGAAAATTTCAGCCTAAATGTTGCTGTCACTACAGAGCACAGTAGCAGAGAACTTATAACACATTTGCTCTGAAAATACCATACTTCACTACAATTACTTGAAGTTTAGCAAGGGAGAAATGCTGTCAGGGCAACACCCTGTGCTACAGCCATAAATACATCCACTTTAAAAAAAAATTCAGGGCTTGCAAATTCTCAAAGGAAACTCAGATTACAGTACCTAAATTCACTAAAGATTTCTATCAGCCTAGAGAAGAGTAAAACTTTTTTAAGCAGAAAGTGGGAGAAGTTTTAAACACAAAGAAATGTCAAACTTGTGACTCAGTACAGGGCGAAATGCATGTTCTGCCTATGACTCAGGAGTATATTTGAGAGGAAATCACTGAATGAGAGAGAAGCTTGCTTTATGTGTCATCAAAGTTGGAAAAGCAGAGGGAAGGGAACGCAAGAACTGTAAAACAGTTACAATACTAACTGCCATAATTATGGCAAAAGGGTACTCTCCTCCAAGAGGTGGAATCCCAACCAACAAAAGACAGGTCTGCTAAAGGAACACATTGTTACATGGTGATGATCTGGATGAACCTCAAATTCAGAAGCCTGACCTGTCTTCAGAGTTCAGTTCTGGTTTGCAAAAATATTGAACCTCACAGGGGTCTCTGCAGATGAGCTCTGAACAGAAAGCACACTATCACTGCAAGCACTGTGAAATTATAAAAGTCAGGTTTCACAAACTGCTCACCCCAAAGTAATGGAGTCTTCCAAACATAAATTTCTCCATTGTCTCAGTTCTCTCTTTGTAAAATACAAGCAACATTAACCCTATTGCACCTCTCAGTAATGTTGCAGAGACTGATTTAACAGTAGAAAAACTCCAGCTGTATTTTAAAAACAAGAGAAAATGGGCAATTTTGTGCTCAAAAGAGACCTGGAGCAGCATGATAGCCTATACAAGCCCAATCCAGCTCTGTTAAGTTCAAGTATCTTGACATCAGTCTACATGAATATGGAACAGAGCTGTGCTAAAAGGCTGTCTGCAAATAGTACAGATCCATTAAAGAAGAGGGGCTATGAAAAACATTGCATGTTGGTATGTTACAACACAGCACACACTTGCAAATACTCATAAACACATAAGCTTAGTGTTGGCAGTTCTAGTTTCACTGTGCAACCTTGATAATGTTCTCCAAATGTAGCATTTTCAAATATAACAAGTAATAAATGAAATAACAAACTAAAACTGTGGAAGAAATACATAGAAACAAGTCACATTTCTCAGAACTCTAAGTCACTAAGGAAGTCAAAGCAAAATAACAAATTATTCAAGGTCAGTGCTGTCTTATTCTTTAAGCAATCTGGTCTAGTGGAAGGGGGTTGGAAATAGATGATCTTTAAGGTCTCTTCAAACACAAACCCTTCCATGATTCCATGGATGCTTTTGTTGCTGAGTGACAATAAATTGATCTGACGTGATGTCAGCAGGACAGATTCTTAGCAGATAGTAACAGCTACACTTTCCTGACTGCCCTTTTTTACAAGGAGAATTCTGACAAATTTACTTCAGGTTTAATTCTTGTTGATGTGTATCTAGCATAGTGATACTGCTGAGTCTTGTCCTTTGACTCTTTCTTCAAAAAACAAAACCACTTAGAAAATTAAGTGACTGACCAAGGGCTGTCTTGTGTAGAAAATAGAGATTGCTTAATGGATTGGTTACTCCTCAACAAAGAACTATCTGTACCATCTGAAATTCCCTATCAGCAGCTGTAAATGTGTGGAAGGGAGAAAGCAAGCAGCTTAAACACTGAGAACCACAAACAGACTTCCTAAGCTGGCAAGACATGTTGATTTACCACAGTTGTGAGTAACACTGGCTGCTGAGTAAATAGTTTTAACTTTAAACAAAGGTATTCCTTCACTGCACTTCACTAACAGAGCATTTCGCATGCCAAAACCTTCTTCTTAGCTTATGAAGATAAACATCACCACAGAAGCTGGCTCTTATAAAACATGAAAAAACTAGTGGAAATTCAGAGAAATTCAAAGTTAGCCAAACAATAAGAATCAATCATAAGAACTGAGTGGTCTGAAAAATATGCAATATAAAAAGATTGGATTAGTCCCAGTAAAAAAAAAAAAATACATTAGCATTTCTGAAGAATAATGTAGAAGTGGGTATTTTGCAGCACTTACCAAATTCCAAAGGGAATCCATGAAGATTTGCTATTTCTCTTGGGGTAAAGTACCTCAGTTTTAGTGTTGACAATTTCATAAGCTTCTCGTCCTCTGGTAACTTGTCAATGTGTTTAAAAACTGATTCAAGCTATGAAGAGTATCAAAACCAAGAAATATGACTGATGCAGGCCAAATATGTAAAATTTACAGTCACATCTTAATAGAATATTTCTTTAATTATCGAAGTGACAAAGACAATAGCATGTTTCCCTTGAAAGTGTCATTTGCATTCTGTTTTTGCAGCCAACATCTCAACACATGGACTTGCAAGAAAGAAATCAGTGTTGCCATGAGGACGTTCATAATTTCTTCCTCCAGTTCCAAGCTATATCAACACTTAATGGGGCAATCAAAGAATAAATATTTGTTAATGACAAAGAACAGTGACTCAACATAACTCAATAACAGACCATTCATACAAATTAAGTGTGGATGCAGCTGTTTTAATACACTCACTTTGAGTTTATTCTGAATTCCAGAGCTGCATTCCTCTTATGCTTAGAAATGTCCTATAATATTAGTGAACAGCACAGAAGTGCAGGATGAAGAGCTTGTGTACAGCACAATATTTCATTCAATATTTTTGCAAAAGTACAGCTTGTGTACTTTTTTTGTGAAAAGTATCTTTGAATGCTGATTAACCAGTACATTTATTACCTTCCCCAATGCCTAAATACCACTTGGTCATGAACTTAGTATCAACAGTAGAACTTTTCAAAATACTCTTCACAGATAAATACTAATTTTGAAATTCAAACATGTTAAACATCTGACAATATATACTGAATTATGGGCAAAAAACAGCCCTTGATTCATAACTCTGCACTGTAGGTTCTCCACAGAACTAGTAATTTTTACGGTTTTCACATACTCCTGTGAAACCTCTGTATGACATGACAGAGAACAAAAAAATAGCAACTCATATTGTCACAGAGAGACACAGATATAATTTGGTTTAAACAAACTGCTGTCTAGGAACACAAAGTAAACCAACTGGAAACTCAGTTGCCATAAAACATACATTTTAATTTTTTTTTTCTTATAACATTCAGAATTATAAAAGAGAAGCATGAAAAAACCAAGCTTTGAAACAAGTCTTGAGCTTTAAAAGAAGTCATTCTAATATGTTAGACTACACACTTACCTTTACATCCACTGCTGTCTGCAGAACTGAGCCTGTGCCTTCTACATAGTGTCCATACCTTAACAACAACAACAATCTTAAATTAGTATTTTCACTGGATTTCATAGCTCTGACAACAACTGCAAAGGTGCTGGGAGGTTACTTAGGTTTCTTTTCCTTGATGAACAAACAGCCTCCTGGATAGATAGAAGAAGGCCTTGTTATAAACTCTGCTCACCCCTGGAGTGCAGTACCCTCTGAATGTGCTCTTGGGATGAGTCTGCTCTCAATGCTCAAGGGTTTATCCACACTAGTGTCTTTTACATGGCAACTACACAAAGCCAAGGAATTCAAGCATAGGACCACCAAAAAAACCCATCTACATTGCCTAAGCCAATTTTACATTAAGGCAAAATATGTTAAAGGTCAAATGGTCCCAGTGATTCGAATTAGCTTTCCTTATTAAAAGGAGGACCACTAGCGTGAACATCCAGCTTTCGTGTCAAAGCATTAGGAACAAAGTGGTTCAGTCAGGTTTAACTTCTGTTTGCTTGTGGATTTTCCACTGAAGGGAGGGCAATGGCCAGGCATCTTTGCAGAGCAGTAGAAGAAAGAGAAGAAGAAGAAGAAGAAAAAAAATTAAATCCAAGTAAACAGTAACTAAACTTGCATTCTGAAACCTATGATAGCTGTTCCGTTTGTGGTTGATTGCTTAACAACATGTTTACTCTGTAGTCTCTTCAAGGCTATAATTTAAATATAATTATGGGCTTTCAGAAACATGCTCTGTTGGTCTAACTATGGCAGTTTGAACATTATGAACAGAAAAAGAGTGAGCCAAGACAACAGATGGCTTTGTCCTGTGGAAGAACTTCAGAAGATCCCCTGCGTTAGAGGGATGTAGTCTGCATCAACTGTTAACCGACACTCTTCTCTAGTTTTACCTGTACAACTGTAAAGACAATTAAAAAGGTCTTTTGTTCCACTTGGGACCCATTCCTAAAGCATGGCACAAGTTATGTTTCAAACCTCTCTAATTCCACAGCGAATAAAAGAATACTCTCCCTTCAGCACAGACACAACAACCTAGCATGGCTCAATCCTGGGTATTTCATCCTCAACTGAAAAAGCTACAATTACTTCTGCCAATAACAGCCAGAGCAGCACTCATTTTAAAACAAAGTGGTTAAAAATCTTCCTCAGGATCAGAAGACCTAAACACTGTTACAGATTAAATACATGTGGAATCTGTTTTATAAATACATCATCTTTAATTGGTTAGTTGCATTCTGCAAATTCCCTAACACAAAGTTTAATGATGTAACACACACAGGACTGAGGAATCCTCATCCTCATCCTCTTATATAGCATCTGGTAATATTTGAGTTTAATATAACTGAGCCAAAAGAAACAAATGGAGTACAATTCAAAGTGGTATTGAAGAGTTTTATTGGGAGAAATAAAAACTCCTGTCTAAACAACCAGCACTAGAGTACAGAACTCCTCCCCCTCCAAAAAAAAAATCT
This sequence comes from Illadopsis cleaveri, assembly GCA_013399915.1. Classification (NCBI taxonomy): domain Eukaryota; kingdom Metazoa; phylum Chordata; class Aves; order Passeriformes; family Timaliidae; genus Illadopsis; species Illadopsis cleaveri. The sequence goes on from VXBB01012340.1 coordinate 347,434, forward strand.
AGTTGGTGTCCACGTGCTTTGATGGTCGTGTGTGTGTATGTGTGTGTTGGTTTTTTCATACAGGTGTGGGCATATGGCTAATGCAATGCTAGCTGGATTGTTATTAATTATCATTGAAGCTGCTGACTACAGAAAAGTTAACATTTCTACCTTAGACCCAGAACATAATTAAATTTTGTCACAGTAAAAAAATGATGTATTGATTTTCTGACATTACAAGTTATAATGAAAGAAGTTGGCTTAAAAAATTACAGTCTTCAATTTTCATCTGATTCCAGACTCCCTCTCCCTCTTTTATTTGTGTAAGCTTTAAAAAAAATCTCTTCATTTCATACATGTATTTTTTCTGAGTATATTGTGTTGTATTTTATGACTGACAAAAAGTAATTTCCACAAAGCAAGAAAGCTCTTCTGTAATTGATATTTGCACTATTTTGAAAGGTATCACTTCTCTTGTCAATAGCATATCAAAAATTTAAAGTATGTCCAGAACAACTATATCTAGAATAGTTAGATATAATTTTAATTTCCTCTGTCCTTTAAAATAGTCAATTTCCTTTCAAAACTTCAGCCACCACAAGCATACTCCAAAGAGAAACCATGGTGCCAGCAGTCTCACAGAACTCAGCAATCATTCACTATGTGCCCAGGAATTCAGTGTCAGAAGGGCACACAGAATTATCTGCTTGATCTCTCACACATTACATTTTGCTGTACACTCCACCAAAGCCTTTCAAAAGACATACTGGTACGGCAGAAGTCACTGATGAATGATCAGTGGCTGGGGTCCCTGAATCAGCAAGGACTAGAGAAGAAATACCCTTATTATTTCCATCACATGAACCTTGCCAGAAATACTTGAAAACCAGAAAGAAAAAGGGAAATTTTTCTCCCACTCTCAAAGGTGATGGGTAGTGCCACTTACGAGAAGGACACCAGACAGGCACAGCAGCCTGTACTACCTGGAGTGCTGTTCTACCCCATTCAGGGGTCTTTTTCCTAGATCTCATGCTTCAGAGAAACATAAAAACAGAACTTTTGAAACAGATACAGCAGGCACTTATTCTTGGCCTCAGAAAGTGACTTTAATGAGATGTAATTATAAACCTTCTCTTAATGCAGAGCTGTAAATGAGATGATTACACTGAGAACGATGTCGGCAACCTTCCTTTCCAAAGGCTCTTGGGAAGAGAAGATGGTAAATCAGACAGAAATACCATCACAAGTACCTCCACATCAGCAGGGGGATAAGAGTCATGTTCCTCCAGTGTCAGATTTTCCACTGCTATGTACAGAGACTTGATATTAACTACTCAAGAGCCTCCTTCAGTGTGATTTTGATAAACATGACCACAAACTACCATGATGTATTCTAGTGAAACCACAAGTGGCCAATTACCTTCGATGACACTTAAGGCTTACATAAGACACATCAGACACCAACTCTCAACTCAGAAGAGTGAAGGCAGAAAAGGCACATACATACATATCAATGAGAGCTGAGTAAAGGCCTTTCCTATTGCACAAATTTCAAACTTATGAAATTCTTTTCTATTCCTTTATTATCTAAAAGTTAGAAATAAAAAAAATCTGCAGGAATTCTGTCAATCAGGCAGTCTAATTTCTACTATTTAAAATAAGTTACAATTAGCTTTAACTCATCATCCAAGCTATTTTATTGAAACACTCAGTAAATTTAAAAAACCAATCCAATTAAAAAATTTATCAGTATTAAAAATTCCCACAAATTTGAAGGCTCCAACTGGAATGTTTCAGTACAATTCAATTCAGTGGAAAAGCTCCTCATCAGCTGTCCACGGAGTTTCAGAATACTCACCAACTTCTAGAAGTCAAACTTAAAATTGCAAGGTACAAATCAGAAAACTACTAGACAGAAAAGCACTGATGTTCTGCTCCACCAAATATGATTTGTAACGCAGCAACCTAACTGGTTTCATGACAATCCACAGCTATTCTGATCTACATAGCTGAAAAATCCAAGAAATCAATGAAATGTACAGTGGAGACAGATTTAATGAGGAATGGATCTGTCATGCATGACACTTTGTAACTTCATTGAGCAATATAAAGAAATTCATTAATGAATCAGCACTATAGTGGTTCCAGTCTACTGGAACCATATTTCCGCAGGGGTAATTAAGCTTCTGTGAAGGTCAACAACAAATGGCAACTGTCTTTTGTGAATGCCTTTTTGGAGTGGGCACATGATGTTCTGCCAGACAGATTCACATGCGGGCACTCCACTGGACCAGCATGCACACTATATAAGGAGATTTCTTTCAAAGGCCTAGGATTTTTTCATGAAACACCTCTCTGTGATTTTACAGGACACAAGTGAGAAAATACACTTAAGATTTCAGGACATGATTTAGCAAGACGTTTTCTTGGCAACTTACCCTTTTGTAAAGCACGTGGATCTCCGGCAGGTGGGTTTAACAATGTCTAACAAGAAAGCGTAGCGCACTAAGGACTTTGGTGGTAAGAAATATTGACTCATGTCTTTGTTTTCCTCTTCCAAGAAGTCTTTTAGCATTTGAATAGAGGAATCATTATCCTGATTATGTTTTCTTTCCATTTCTTCTACCGTTTCAAGCTTAAATAGAAAGGCCCCTTTTGGTAAACTCTTCTTGCTGCTGCAATCTGGACCAATGTTTGGATCCAGATTCTTCTCCTCAGAGGACACGGAAGAACTGGTTTCACCCACTTTGTCAGCTACTTTTTCCTTGAGTAAATCTTCTGGATCCTGATCTGGGAATCTTGTCAATATCTAAGTGGAAATTGTGACAAAAATAAAATTAAAGAACCGTATTTAATAAACAACTTGACAGCCAACCATATAGTGAGTAAGAATTCCTTCAGAGATGCTTAGAATAAAGCAAGTAACCTTTAGATGTTATTTTCATGAAGATTTCAGAAGCAGTAATATTGAGATTAGTTGACCTATTGGCAACGATGCCAGAACAACCTCAAATAATTGCCTTTGCAAAAAGACCTTTCCAAGTGTGTAAACAATGTAGCAGTATGACATACTTTCTAGCACACTATCAGGCAAGAAAACACATCCCCCAACACATTAAAGCCATCTAAGGCATAGACATGCACATTAGTCCTCACAATGCTCAGTATCTAGGCTGGAAAACAGAGACAGAATTTAACTTTTCTGTTGGAATCACTTCTTCTCCATTCATCAACATACACCACTAAACTGAAAATTTAACCCTCAATCTTCATGAAATGAAGCAAATTCAAGTAATATGAATAGACTCACTTGACCAGGAGCTTGAAAGGAAAAGGGTTCTTGGTGAAGCTTCGCAATTAGAAAATACCGCAGCCTAGAATTGGGAATGCCAAGCTGTAACCAAAATTCAGGAGCCTTTAGTCCATGTGATAGTAGAGAAAAAGTGGTCTATAGCATCATACAAGTTATCTGCCATTACATGAAGTAACAGGACTAAGACATACTAATATATTTTGTGACTTCAGAGATATCAGTATTCTCAGAATCAGAGATTCATAAAATAGTTTGTGTTGGAAGGGACTTTGCAGGTCATCTAGTTCCAAGCCCCCTGCCACAGGCAGGGACAACTTCCACTAGACCAGATTGCTCAGAGCCCCATCCAACCTGGTCTTGAACACTTCAAGGGATGGGGCATACCCAACTTCTCTGAGCAACTCGTTCCAGTGCCTAACCATCCTCATCACAAAGAACTTCCTCCTGATTCTAATCTAAAACTACTCGTTCAGTTTGAATCCATTCCCCCTTGCCCTATCACTGTAGACTCTTGTAAAAAGTCCCTCTTTGTATTTCTTGTAGTCTCTTATCAGGTACTGGAAGGCTGCAATTAGCTCACCCTGAAGCCTCCTTTTATCCAGGGTTTTCTCTAGGTATTAATTGATAATACCTACACTCTTGTAACTTCCATACCTAGGTACTTCCGAAGAACCAAGTGAGCAATTATTCTTTGTATCTCATAGTTTTGACTTTTCTGTAAATAATTACGAATGTAAACAAAATTTTGTGTGATGCAAGAAGAAAAAATTACATGCTTCACGATTTCTTGGGACAGGTATTATCTGTTTTCTGTTAAAAGCAAAAAAGTCTCTCTTTGCCTCTTTAAACAAGGAATTATAAGATACCTAACAATTAAATAAATCTATCACAATTGGTTTTCAAGCTACACTCTATTAGCTTCTCTCAAATATTTATACTTCACTGATTCCAGTTAGTCTTGCACAACCTGAAATCTCCCTCAAACTTTTTTTCAGTTGCCAGGGTAACATGGAAACAAAGCTCCTCCTCCCACAAGAAACAGTCACATTTTCTGTGCTGGGAAATCCAGAGGCACAACACTTCTGAAGCAATGAGGCTCCTGCAGGGAAAACCACTTTCCTGGTTACAGTGTAAATTCATGCCTTCTTAAAAATATGAAATGACAGCAAAGCAATATGGGACTGGGATCTGAACACAAACAGCAATAGTTATGCTGTATGAGAAACTATGAAGTATACAGTATGAGAAATCAGAAGTCAAGTCAGTTGGTTTTCTCATTCAAGTGTATCTTCAGCATTGGGCATGACTCTTTTCTAATACAAAAGAGAATTTTCAAACGTTCTTGGAATCAGTGCATTTTGAACTATTATATAATATTAGTGCACTTAGAACTATTAAATAATATTAGAGCAATTTTAGTACTCACACAGGTTGGAGACAAGAGAAATTCCTGATATTTAAATCCACATGTTGCTAGTGTTTGCAAAAGTTCATTTCTGAAAGAAATCAAAAAGCAATTACTCCATTCACATAGTCTTTAGCCCCTTTTTAAATCCTAAATAAAAACAGATTAATTCAACATAGTATTTAACAAAGCATTCATTGAAATAACTGGACAGCAAGTTATTGATATGTCATCCATTACTGAGTTTGAGATACAACATATGAAGTTCAGTGTTACAGCCAAAGGCACCTTGCTCTTACGACAGTGCAAATGCCTCTTCAAAAAACATCCCAGCTCTAGGAGAGTAATTGTAGTGTGTCAACAAGGAAAGTAATCAGAGGGCAAGATACTCTCTTTATTGGGAATCATAAAACAGGAGATTAAAACAACTACAAATAGCTCACTACTTCCTTCTGCTCAAATACACAGCACCAACTAAGCCTAACAAAAAGGCTAAATCGAGGGATGACAAATATCAGTGGCTTTGATTATAGAAGTCAGATGGGACTGCGGTTTATAAACAATGGAAAAAGACTGCAAGGGAAATAATCTTAGAAATATTTTTCTTCTGTATTCCATGCAGAATGCACTAGGCTGGAACTATACAAAAGGCAGGAGCTGTGACCTGTACCTGGTGCTGTATGTGAGACTGCATCCCAGGTGTCATAAGAGAAAACAAGTGTCCTAACCAGGGTGCTTTCTGAAGGACAGCTTGTCCCAAGCACTGGCCAGCAAGGCACAGCCTAGGGAATCCTGGGGTCTACAACAGAGGACCATGAAAACTGAACCAGTGAGAGAGCTGAGCATGTCTCCCAGCTGCCTGCCACATCCATTGATATGCAGGGTGGCTGTTGGTGCTTTAAGGAGTGCGTGGAAAGATTCCACTCTATTCCAGTGAGAACTGAGAAGGAAGATTGCAACTCACACTCTCCTGCTTTGGTCACAAGAGAGGAGAGTGCTCCTGCTGTCATTAGGTAGGGACACCTTTCCTCTTCCACATTTCAGACCAAGACTAAATATGACCTTCTTACTGTATCTCTGGATCATTTGTGGTAGCCCTGAACCAGGGATAATCTACTATCAACAAAGGTACTCAAGAAAGCCCCTGTATGTTCTGTGACCATAACACAAGATACCATGGGATCCTGTCATGAGTACGCCCCTGAAACCTGAGTGTTACACATACTGTTGTTTTTCTTTGAAAACTAATTCTGACCTTTTCTAAAGAAAAGATGATCATCAAATCAAATCCTCATCAAATAAAATTAAAATAAAATACTGTTGTATTTTATCCACTTAGAAACCTAACCAGTTATCTAGCAAGTTCTTTTCACAACCTAAGATTTTAATTCCTGTCCCATCTCAATCTATTTTGTTAACTCCAATTCTAGGAAATAAAAATCCCTTCTAAAGAATAAATCCCTTCTCCTTCTAAAGAATATATCCTTTTTGCAAACTAAACCCTGCATATGTTAATTAGAGTTTACCTTGCAGAAGAGGATTCAAATCCTTTAACGTTTTCTAAAAGTAGGTATTTTGGAAGTTTCTGAAGCCTACAAGGAAAAAAAAAAAGGTAAATCAGAGTAACAAGATGTAAAGTACATTATATTCATCCACAGCTCTGTTTAGCTAGGAGAAAGATCAAAGTATTTCCACATCATGCTAGCTGTTAAAGTTTAGTATCCTCAAAAAACCAACTGAATTAAAAATGTGGACTGCTGGTAAAAACCACAAAGCCCACCTATGTTTGGATAAACAGTTGTGCTCTCTTGTACTCCATGTATGTACTTTTGAAAATGTTTATCACTGTTCATTTCCTAAAGCACAATAATATTACTCAACAGATTCAGTGTATTATAGGAAATATAATTGTTGGGGGAACACTAATTGCTACTTAGCCATAAAACTTGTTTTCAAGTCCTTGTACCTGAAATCAATGCCAAAATGTCACATTAACCTTACTGGTAACATATCAGAACCAGTATTCATTTAACTGATTTAAGAATCACAACATATTTAGAGTTCAAACTGCAGATATTCTCAATTTTCGAAATCTAACTTTTTATTTTGATGGGGGGAAGGGAAGCAGGTGTCTCAGCTTTAGCAAGATCAGTGCAAAGGTCTGAAAACAGGCACATTCCAAAACCAGCATATTAAATCTCTGGAGAAATGAACAGGCCCAAACTGTTCCAGGGACTGTTCCAACAGTTTAGAAGCATAGAGGATTCAGATTCAAGTCTCTGGGAACATTTTGTAGCACTGTAATAAGGCCAGTGGAGACACAGAATGTCTGTCATACACTGGGATCTCAGAACAACATACAGAAGCAGGATTTTAATGCCTCCAGACACAGCTTCATGCTTATTGAAGTTAGTGACTTTGGACTTCCATTGGAACAAATCACAGCAGAATTTGTTTCAGCAAATTTTTAATTACCACCAATTAAAGACATCACATGAATTAAAAGAATCAACACCCCTCACAAGAAACCAGAAAATGTACAAGAAACTACACCAAATTTAATATATACTAAAAATAATAGTGAAAAAATAATACTAAGCTGAAAAAAGCAGTAGCAGCCGAATTCCTTGCAGAGGAATGGAGAATATATCTACTAGGATGTCTACCCACACTCATCATCATTGACTAATATGAAATTTCTTTTTCAACAATGAATCCAGAGCACAGCCTGAAATGCAAGCACTCATAGGGGATCGACAGATCACAAGGCAAGTAATCACTGTACAAAGAGGAAGTGTTAAGTACTTGGCAGGTATTAATATTAAAAATGTTTCTATAAAAGCAGCACTTTGATGTTTTAGCATTGGATTTTGTCAGCTTATGGCTTGGACACGATAAACAGACAGTATCTGGACCATTTGGGTTGGACTTTGTTTGCTGGCTGGGTGCTCCAAGGATTTCCCAGGTCTTTCCAGATCTCAAAATTGTCCTTTCCATTATCTCTAATATTTGTCATCCCAGGCTACCTCTGAGCCTCATTTCAGCAATATTTCATTACAAAAGGCTGAACAAAAGCTAAGTACATCCAAGGGATGAGAAATTATTTTACACTTTTCATAAATTGCATGCATACCATATCAATTTAGAATGCAATGGGATAATTTCTGTATTAAGAATTTCCTTTTTTGGGGCTGAAGTACTCCATACTCAATGTCCCACAAATGTATTGTATTCAAAAAACACATAAGTGCTATCTTAGTAAAACACAAATCCACTGGAATTGAGAAATTCTACAGAAGTCATCATGGCGAACCTTCTAGTGACTACTTAGAGTAGGTGCTGCTTCAAGAACCCTCCCCAAGGAGATAAGGGACATTAGCAGTGTCTCCTGGGGTGTTGAGATAAAAGTGAGACAGCCAAGCCCACGTCCTTTGCATCGTCATGATAAAAACAGAGGTCCTGGAGTGTCTAAAGCTTTGGTTTTGAGAAGGAAAAGCTTCTGCCCCTTATCCAGCTAAGCCCACAGCAACTGGGAAGCAGCATTTCCTTATTATGCATTATAACATCCAAAAGCAGCCAGCTTCTTAACCATGTCTCAGTTCAATGGAAAGAAATCCCTAGATCAGGATGCCTTTAAGGATATGGAAAATACTATTATTCTGACAAATTATTAACTTACTCAGTATCTCTCAGCTTTTATTTATCATTTTAACAGATCAGTTGGAAACTTGTGTTACATTTCTTGTTCCACAAAAGACATCCTTTGCAACTTCTGAACAACCCATGTTCTCTCCCTAATTTTGTGTCTCTGACAGAAGCAGAGGAGTAGTAATAACCATTCTTTTTACCTAGGAATTGTCTAACTTAGTGGGCTACAGAATCTGTGTTTTGTTCTGTGTTCTCTGCCACAGATTTCTTATGTATGGCTCTGCCAAGCCACTCAGCCCTTCTGTGTCATTGTTCTGTCTCTGCTCATGACAAGGGCAAAGACACAGTTCCATTTAATGTTGTTGGCTGCATGAAGTTTCTAGAACATGGATGAAGACTCTTTTCTCCCAGTGCTAACAGCAGTTTGAAAGAGAGGTTTTTTGGTACTGGCTTCCTTCTGTGCTGAAAGCATTCATTAAAAAAAAAAAAAAGAGACACCAGACATTCATCTGTTCTTCTCCAATCCTGACAGCAAGATGAACTAATGGAGGAATACATAGAGAACAGCTGTCCTAGTCTCCAGGTGAAGCAAAAAATTATGGCTGTTTCATTAGGAACTGGGATCTGACCAGGCAAAAAATGACAGATGGATACAAAGAAAAGGACACAGTTCAGACAATGCAGTGCTATTCGAATTCTTTAGTATTACTACTCCAAACAAGAGATTGTACTAGAAACCAAAAATACACAATCTGCCCCAAGATATCTAGAAGCGGCACCAAAAAGAACAGAGACTTTAAGAAAGAATGGAAGAGGTTGCAAGATGCATTGCATTGTACAGTCAATAACATATTTAAACCAACTTTCAAATGATACTGTAGTGGTGTGGTTTTGGTTTTATCAGTTTTATGTATGTATTTGCTCCTTGTTTTATATTGGTTTTTATAAGTTGTAATGGTTTGCCCCATGTCACCCATGTTTTACCCTTCTTGGTTTTATCCCAACCCTAGTTATGTGTCAATCATAAGTTATACAGCCCCTGGGTCTTATCTATCACTTTGGGGCCTCTCCTGAAAGTCTAGAAAGTTCCAGTGAGGGCCTCAAGTGATTGGACANGGCCGGGGCAGAGAGACTCTGGCAACACCTGCCTGGTACCTCTTCGAAAGATGACTATATGTTGAATCTAAGCTTTTGTCACCCAGTATTTTAAAAGCTTTTCATGTTTCCATGAGACCAATAGACAAACTATTATATTATCTACTCCTGCTTTTACATAAAATCAATGCAAATTTGATGTTGAACTGAAAAGAACTCTTTCTTTTCATTTATCATCTAGGTGCAGTTTAAACAGACATGCAATGAAAAGGAAACCAGACAATGAAAGCATATACAGCAACAATGAGGTGATTACAGCATTAGTAAAATATAAGTATTTGTAAGTTACATATGATCATGTGAAAACAGACAAAGAATACAACATAACACTAGCAGCATCCCTCTAAGACATTACAGATGTCTTGTCCCACTGAAATAGAGAAGGCCTAGTTACAAGAAAGCCTAGTTACAAAAGGGGCTTTACAGTGGAGGTAGAGTTGATTTATACCTTGGGAGAATATCAAGGATATAGAGAAAGCTCTTTGTCCGTGGATCAGACACATCACCTTGCAGGCCAATTCTAAGAAAGAATAAAGAAACACTGGTGTATTACTCAGAGCAGACTGACATTTAAGTTACATTTTTCTACAGAATTCTGACACTTTGCTTTGAGTTTTGAAAGGAGATTCTGCAAAAGCATCATCTACAGACCGGAGGACCTGCTTACAGAGGCAGTGTCCTGAGAGATGCCCTAAGGAATGAAAGTCTGCCCCTGGAATCCATCAGCTCACAGCAAAGTTAAAATTGAAGCATTCAGTAATGAAATCCACTCCCCAGGCTGCAAAGCTTTTAGCATTCTGGTCTTGTCCAGCAAAGCCTTTGAACATACTTGGCTCTGAATGAACAAAAAACCCCCACTGGGTTTCTGGGAATACCCTGCTATTTTGCACTGAATATATTAAATTATTTCTATGAATTAAAGCCTCATTGTTCACCATTTAGCAAGATTGAGCCCCACATGAATAACTTTGGAACCAATTTTGTAACACTAAACTGCACAGATTATGTAGGTTACAAAAATGATAATGATTCCAGGCCTGTGTTTTCTTAGCTTATACTTGTATTAGCTCATAAATAAAAAGAATAAAAGCTTTGTAGAAGAGTTTTAGCATGTATCTAAATTAATCAGTCATTCACAGACTTTTCTTTTCATCATATTATAAAGAAAAAAATCTGAAATGTTCCCTATATACATCATAGGTGAGCACTAATAGATCAGCATCACTTCACAGGGATTTCTTTTCAATCTTAGGACATTCAACAAGATATACTTTCTTACACAATCAATATTATCACCATCAACAGACTTTTTTCATGAAGCTACTACTTTGCATGAATGCAGTTACTAGAACCTCTCCCCACTGGTGACTGCTGTCAAATTATCTGAATTACAAATTAAGCTGACAAATAACATCTCAGTAAACTCAGTCCTTAATCAGCAAGATATTCCTCTTTATCATCCACAAAATAATTTCAAACCATTATCCTTCCAGTCTTGGCTAACATAGAAATATTCTTCAGAATAAAGTATCTGTATGCATGTGCAATTTTCAAAGTACAAATAAAACCAGATTACATTCCTGAGTCTCAGGCAGAACTGAGAAATTCCAATTCTCCTTCTGGAGTTGCCCCAGGAAAATATTAGATTGATATCTAAAAGGAAAGGCAGCACTCCTAAACACTAAATTTCACTATTAGAGGAATAATACAGTGCACAAAATTGGTGCTGTAAGAAGATTACTTAAACTGAATTAATAGATACATATGCAAGAAATGTGATCAACAATTAAGGTGCAAACTGCTGCATTTATTTCTCTTCAGTAAACATCATGATGAACACAGCTCCAACACATCTCTTAGGAAGACAAAGATACATAGATCACCCACACACTCTTGATAACATTTCTCCTTTGACCGTACATAGTGCAATAACTGCACTTTTTTCCCAAGTGTGCTGGACCTACCTTGTAAATGGCTGACAGGGAGGACTCATCAAAATCATATCAAAAGATAATTTGTCAAATTCTTTCAGTGTTATACCCTAAAAACAGAAAAAATAGAAGAACGTTGAGTGTTGTGAACTGTATGAAATTCTCAAGTCGTCTTTCAGATCAAACTACCCCACTTACTTCCACTCTATGCTTCATTTAGCAAAAAACTACCCAATCTCTCATTTGACCTAGTAATTTCAAAATCTTTTCTACCTTTGCAAACCATAAAATGCAAATATGCATTCACTGCTCTGAATATAAAACAAAACACTGATAAAGTTAGCATTTATACATAATCTTGAGGTTTGTATCTGCTCATTCTTTGAGGTGTGTAGTGGTTCTTTCAGTAGATACTGACCTGTTATTTCTCCCAAAAATAAAGTACCATTATTCAGATATGAAGTCTTTGTACATCAAAACCAGTGTTCACATACTCAAAATATGTGTAAAAACATCTTAGAAGAAAAGTAGCTCAAGTGTAAACATGATAATTTTTACAGATCAAACCCATGGGTTTTAGCTCTTAAGAGCTTACTGGCAAGGCACCCTATAAAGTTTATTTCACAGTTTTTCCACTATAAAAATTACTCAATGATATTGCATGGCTGAAATCTCCTCTACAAAGATAATTCTGCTCAGAAAAGAAAGAATTACATCTGTGGTAGGAATTAATTGCACAGGTAGAAACTCCTCTAAGTTTTCACCAGAAGGTCAACATATTAAGGGGCCAGGAGGAAAGAAGGACAATGATCAAGTAACTATGACTTGGACAAAGAAATCACTCCTTACATATTCTGAGGGATATCAATACAGCAAATGTAACATAACTACCCTCAGAAAACTGGACAAAAGCTGCTGGTTTTTTCCATTATATTTGAAGAAGATGTTACCAACTCTAATAATATGCTCTTGTCTACTATAAAATGACACAGGCAAGGATTCTTCTTCCTTTTCCATTATAAAACTATAAACTATCATTTAGCCAGTTATTATTGAGAGCTGAATAAGCATTTAACCTTTAGCCATCTATTTAACTCTTACTTAAGGTGGTGTCTTAAAACAGACACAGTATCTTTTACTGTCATGTTGTAAAACTGTGAAAGATTAAGAAGTATACAGTAATTTCTAACTCAATCCAAGCAAAACCCCATGCCTACCTTGCTTCTCATTTATTAAAACAAAATCCAATTTTACTTAGTTATTTTTCAAAATAATTTGGCCAGTGACAGAATTCCAGATAATTAACAGATAAAACATTTTATCTATTGAGCCCGTTAAAAAAGATTAAAGAGTGTTCAATCCATTTTGTTGCGTTTCTCTGAGCCCAACTGTAACTACAAAACAATGGCATGCCCCCAAGTAACTTAATTAAATTTTTTCAAAGTACATGAAAATATTTTTTTTTGATCTAAAAATATGATTTTTGACATTCCTTTACTGGTGGTAAGCATTCCTCTTGACATTTATATAACCTTTCTTGATGCAACGGGCAAGACTTTAAGAAAAAGCCTGCAGTAAGAATATCCCTCTTACTTCAACAAGCAAACACAGCACAAGCAACCAAAGTTATTGTAAAACTGTTTTATTCATAATAACATAAATCTTGTTTCTCTTGTTACTAATAAAGACAGTGAAAACAACTTACACCTTACAAATGCCAGACTACAGTAAAAAACACATTGATTACTCACCTCAATAGTCTTTGCCCATAATGGTGTGCTGGGAAAGTTGTGCTTATAAACATCATTGGCAAGAGTGTTCACATCAACAGCAGCTACAACTTCTGCATACGCGCAGCTTTCTAAAATTAAAAAAATAGTTTGAAAACTCTAGCTTCTCTTTACTACTCTTAAAAAATGTATTTGCTCAGTTGTGTTACAGCATTGCTCAAAAACAAAAGACAAATTACACAATCAAATTCTGCTGTGTTGTCTTTGAAACGTTGTATAAAAAACATACGGTTTTTCTAATCATATGGGCAATACTTCCCTTCTTTATATATCCAAAAATGGAAACTAACTGTGCATCTAATTCGTAGATAAAAAAATTACAAACAGGCTGCACCTCTACAACATTTCCACCTCTGTGCAGGTCTCTATGGCCAGCAAGTTCCCTGGCTACAGGAATCCCAAGTCAATCTGCCAAGCCCCACTACCACTACCATATCCTCTGACAACTTGCAAGAAATAAGTGTTTTATTTTAGAGGTGAACTACTCCTCATTATGAAAAAATAGCACCAGTATGTTTGACATATGTCTGCTCTTCCAATAAAACGTTAAAAGTTGCCTGAAGAACATTTGTGCTTACATTTCAGTAAAGCCTTAGGCCTCAAACTCAGCTGTTGCCTCCTTTGACTTAAAGGTCCCAAAATACCAAACTTGGCAGCTTGTCCTCTCTTGAACAGAGATCTTATTGAAGAGAGGACAGTGTAACAAACCCACAGCTAAAACCCTGAAATAAAAATACACTAAAGAGAATGTAAATAAACAACTGTTAATACATAGAGTAAGAGAGTCATAGATTCTACAGAAGCTAAAGAGATAAAAAGAGCAGTGTTTACTCCATTGCTCATCATGTCACACTATTTGTTATTACTAAACACAATACCTTCACTGAGGCTTTTTATCCAAGAAGATGGGCTGTGGTTACTGTCCTAGCTGCAGGCAGAGAAGTGACCCTACCTCCGGGTACCCGAGACCAGTATTAACCACCAGGATATTTATATTATGGTCGGCATTACAAAGCCTCAGATGAAACACAGGCAATTTTAAAAAAAACTTTTGTAAACCAAAAGAAAGAAGGCAAACAGCCACATGCTTTTGAATAATCTCACAATATGCTCAAGTAACACATTAACAAATGACCTTAGGAGACACCATATGAATTACTGCTAGTCAGCTAATTATTTACAGTTTGAGAGGATGAAAGCACAACTGGGATGATCCCAGCGGATTTAATTTAGAATAATGCAGTTACCATCCATCTACTATCTTTCAGGTTTTCAAGGCTATCTTAGTCAAAACTAAGATGAAAGAGAAATCTGGGTATTGAAAAGATTGTAGCAGACATTTTAACAAGGACCAAGCTGGTTCTTCCAGGTTTACTTGGTGATATTGAGGGCAAAAAGATAAGGATTTTCACAAGATAAATACTCACAGACCATTAAGGGTCAACATACAAATCATTATCTGCCATTACTGTCTTGACCTTTTGACCACAAGCTGTAACTGAGAACTAAATACAGGTGTCTCCACAAGGACAACAGAATGATTACACCTGAGATTACAGAACAGGTATGTTAACACTGACACCTAGCGTGAAGAGAAGCTGGATGAATGTCTCAATTTACAAACGTATTCAAGAACCAACTCTTTTCATATTCCTAAAAAAAGCTGCAGCATCTAAGTAACAGGAACAACCTTCCAATACTGTTAAAGACACCGCTTTTCCCACTTACTCCTTCAGCTCTTAAAACACATTGTCTTAACAAGCTAAGCCTTACTGTGTTTTCCAGGTACTCCAGAAGAAAAATAAAATTCAAAAAATCAAGACCGTCAAATTAGTATCTAAATTAGCATATAGTTTTAAAAGGGCAATTGGAAAGGCAAGCTGTGTGCTTTCTCTCACAACTCACCATTCAGACACTCTTTTTTCACTGCCATCCATCCCATATCTCCCTGCATACATACAAGAAAAATGAGCTACTGAGGACTTCACAGGCCCAAAAGTCTGGAGATACTGGAAGAGAGCACACAGCTAATAGTACCCTATTGAATCTCCTAGCAATGCAATGTTCAGTCTAAACCAGAGATGTAAATCACCATGGAAAAAGGACAGGAACTTTTCCTGAAGTATCCCACCTGAGACTCTCGCTTCCTAACTCAAAGACCTGATAACTTTTTCAAAGCTTCTCCTCCTTTTCATTCAAAAGTTGCAGCTCACTTAGGAATTCCTGTTACAGAACAGACTCCCTCTAAAAGCTGATTAAGCGTATTTGTGTGGAAATGCGCTGGAAACGCATGAAGGAGCTCGAGCAGACAAGCAGCTCTCACACATCCAACCTAACAAAGGGAGGCTTGTGTAAATTTCAAACAATGAGAAAATGCAACATTTTTAAAGAACTTCTCCTGAAAGTTAAATAACTTTATGTCAAACTGTGATATTCTGCTTTTCCACAGCAATTACATTTACTACTTGAAAATTACTACAAGGAATGCATCATAAAAAAGCCTGAAAGCAGAATCTAAGAACAACAGAATCAAGACTGTGTTTAACTATTCCCACTGACAAAAGGCACAAAACCAACTCAGGAATCGCTGACTTGGTGGAATGTTAAATCAATTCCCCAAAATACACAGCAGAACTACAATATAGAAACAGACACAGCACTGGAGACTTTTTTATCCCGCTCAAACAAGTACATCCAATTTTCAAAACACAGATATTTAAGAGAATTATGATAATGCAGAAAACAGTATCATTTTATTCAGACTAAGGAAAAAATAATACACATTTCCTAAGTGAAACCAAGAGGCTGCTGGAATACATGATTTGCAAGATTCCTCAACACCAGTTTTTGAACAGAGGTTTTTCATTTCTGAGCAAAATGACATACTTCAAATGGAAGCCACAGACATGATGCAGAAGTTACTGAGGGAGATGTTATGACTTATTTTTAGGCAACTAGATTGTAATATTCTCTCCTGGCTGAAGGCAGGTGAAATCAAATTTGTATCATCCTATTAGTAATGTACTGATTTCACACTTAAAGCTTAAAACCTCTTGGACCCAGACAGCAGAAACTTTTTGACTATTACTTAAATTGCCTAAAGAGGCAGCAATCACACTTTGGGTGCCAGTTCTCTACTTTATTGAATACACAATGTTTATAAGCCATTTCAGCTATGGAGTTGTCACTCTTAAGGGAAAGGGACACTGCTGTAAGGATTGGAAGGTGATGCATTCAAAACAAAGAAAGACAGGATGAGTGCATTAGCTTCTGATTTGAAAAAGTAAACCCAAAGAGTGTCACCTTCAAATGCCAGAAATAAAATTTCTGACATAACAGTATCTGTCCTTTTCCTCTTCAGAATTGATTCCTTTGTCATGTGTTTCTGCAGACCTTAAAATTAACATAGATCTGTTTATATTCACTACTGTACTTTTGCAATAGTCATCAGTGTCAACAGAACACATGGAATACACTGGGTTATAGCAAGGGCAGCTTGGTGGATTTGAGCATATTGCAAAATAGGAGCCTGAACAATTATCTATTTTAACAGGTATATGGAAACAGATAGAAAAAGGAAGATTGGTCACAAGTTTTGTCAGTCCTGTTTCCTTTTAAAACAGAGAGCAAAGATTTAATTTCTGAGTTGTCAGCTCTTGGCTGACATGATTAGACTGAACTGTCCATGGCTACAGTCAACATGCCTATCAGTAAACTTGATACTTGCTTCCTGCAGGATGCTTAGCAGCTTCTTTCACTGCTCTATTTGTACAGGATTTGATCATGTTAAGCCATATAAACTTCATAAACTTACATTACAGCACAACTGGCACCATCCTGTGCCTCAAAGAGCTATATTTTGGAGAAGTATTAAACTGAGTTTAGGTGTAAAAACTTGCTCAAGCCAGCAATATTTTTGTTTTGCATTGTACTGAATCCTAAAGCTCCTTGACAGTTTTGTCTCCTTTGCTTCTCCTGGTGGGATAGCTTCACTCAGTGTAAATACACACACCAGTTTACTGTGCTGTGCAATTCACAGAGACAATCAAGTAAAATGAACAAACATGCACGACAGAGCACAAGAGACAGAAGTTTTTACTCTGTAAAATTGAAGTCTAACAAGAGGAAAAATAACACCAACTTCATCACTGCAAAATTATAGCATTTTTTAAAATCAGTCCTTTAGTGTTTTATGCAAGGAGACTTTTTTCAGGGTCCTGGCAGATTACAAATGCTTGTGGCAGAGACATGGAACCCATTTTTCATGGGAAAACTGCCTGAATTAATAGGCCAGTTTAGGTTTGTTTTGGTTGGGAAGGAGGAAGAGCGGGATGTTTGTTTGATGGAATGTTGCTAAGGAAATTAATTTGTAGCCATAGATTTTCTAAAAATAAAACACTGTTTTTCACTGCAGAAACTCTGCACTTTATAAAGAACAAATTCACTCACTCATACATAAAAGAATTATCATAGATTTAGACATGTGTGACTTATACATCAACCTCTATAAATCCCAAAAGGCTTGGGGTACAGGGTGGGAAGAAGAAAGAAATGCACTTTCATCCCTTAGCTGCCTCAATCTTTCAAGAGTATGAATATGAATAGACTCACTGATTTCTGACCTTAACTGAGCTCAACTTTCTAAATTGCATCTTTTTCAGGTCTTTAGTGTTAAAGTATTATTATAAAGGATTCAAAACCTAAATCCAGGAATTCTGCATGTGCTGAATTATCTACAACTAAAGTACCAACACAGAGATAGACAATCCCCAAGATTTTTCTTTTTCAGCTTTAGACCGAAACCTAAATTCAGGAACAACCTTCTCTTCACTGTCAAAAAGAATGTGATTCAACTATGAAGCTATGTACTCATAACTTCTATGTACTCTTTCAGAGAAACACTTACCAGAGACGACACACTTCCATCAATATGTGGAAATTATTTTTCAGTGTAGGCAAGGACAATCTCAAAACCAGTTGCATACTTTTTGGTGCCAAATGCATTCTATGTTAATGACAGTTGCCAAAACAACAAACATCCTCATCCTGCAAGCTATCCTGAAACCACATTTTTGAAAGATCACAGCCAAGAAGGGCATTAAGGTAGAAGAGTCAGTGTCAGATTTCCTGACAAATACCTATTTGCCAATTGAAACACTGGCAATTTCACAGAAAAAGTAGGAAGTTGGACCAGCTGAACTAACCATAACTGACCCCATTACATGGCCAGGAACTGGCCTGCCAGAACTGCAGAATCCCTTTTGTAGAACACGACTTTCCTGGGATGCTACCACTGAAATACTAAATGCTCCCTCTGTTTTCTACATATTCCTATTAGTTTTTTTGGGTTATAGACTCACTAGAAACCATACCAAAATAATATATTATTATACATAATCTTCATCTGTCATGCATCTGGCTTATGGAAGCACAGGCACAATGGAGGCCTTTCTTCCAAGCTTCATATTTATATGGAAAAAAACCTCACAATCCTTCTGACATTTCCATACATGATTTAAAAGGAAGATGCTGAACAATCTGCCACTTGCTAAATGCAGGATAGGAACAGAGACCTTTTCAAACAGTATGGTTTCATGTACACATACAGGCCAAAAACATACAAGAAACACATTATTAAAGTAGTTACAGAGGAACATTCACTTCTTTTCTGTTTTATTTGCACATAAAAACAAACACTTCATGCCCCTCGACTTCACTTTGTTCCTTCATAAACCATGTAAGAAAACTGAATCCAGATGCCTGAAGGACTTTAAAAACCAGCAGAAATTATCAAATGCCCAAGTATATCTCTGCCCCCAAATGAAATCCAATTCATCAAAAAACAGTTTTATATAATAACCTGTTCATAAATACTTAATTTAGTGCAAATTTTGGAGGATACCTTTTAATCAAATTGCCTATTACTTTTAACAAGACTCTAACAAGATTTTCATCTAGAAGTGTATGGTTTGGACCTTTCCTGAAACAACACAATGCTTATGGGCTGAGTTTTCATATGCTTCCCAGAAACATAAGCACCAAGACTGAAAAACATGATACCAACTGTAATGCAAATAGCTTTGTGTCTATTCACTTGGCAAATTTCAATTGGTACTTGACTATTTTGAGCTAGTTACAGTCATTTACACAAATAATAAATTAAATGTCCTTACTTACAGTCCCTTTATCTGCTTTGGCTGATACCACTACAGAAAAATCTCAGTCTCACTGTTCATACCTATTGCAATTTCTTCAGTCAAATGTAAACCCCTAAGAACAGAAATTACACCAAAGACTGACAATGATTCAGTTGTATTCAGCAAGTTCAGAAACAGTAAATGTGGAGGTAAATTTACCTTTTCAGGAAATAATACAAAGGGTTTAGCTAAATCCTTTACTCGCCAAACTACACCATTAGGTGACATGATTTCAAGACTTCATATGTGTAGTAATTATCCACTGGGGCATCACTAATTCTGTGTATCTTTTGGATAAAAGTTTACAATATTTTGATAACCTACTGAGGCATTCCCAACATTCCCACTCTTTTAAGTATATACTGAGTTGCAAGTGATGTTGTCGCAGGTGGAAATTCACAGGACATCACATCTAGTGCTGTAATTCATTAAACATTGCAGCACACTACTGAACTGCCCCAAGACATCTATTATTATGGCAAGAATACAGCTTGATAATTCAGTGAAGAGTGAAAGAACCATGGTTTAGGCTAACTTTCAGGAATCAGTCCACCTGCTATGGAAATATGGAAATTGTCTACAATACAACAAAAATGAATAGCTTGCTATCAGTTCAGAAATCTGATTACTAGAAAAGTAGCACGTTACCATTAGCATGTACACTATACACAACGCATAACACACTCTTTTCATTCTACAAAAACTCCAAAATCTGCAGTTCCAGACAAAGCTATATTTTCCTCTTAATATTCTAAGAATGTCTCTGCAAATAAGAAAAATACATCCTCAAAGCAGGTGGTTAGGAACAATGTAGGAACCTATTTTGTTGTGTACTTTTATACATAAATATAATAAAATGTATTTTGTATATTTATAAATAAAGCACATACGCACATTCATCAAATGAAGGATAGTAGGAAAAATGCCACACTGACAATTTTGAGTGTGTTTTAAGTAAATAAATGATGCTAAATGGATTTCACTCTGTAAGCATGCTCTCTCAATATTCCATAGCTCTCTGGAAAAACAGCAAGATAAGAAAAGTTTCTACCTGATGTTTTTATTACAATGCTCTCTGCTAATCCTCCTTGACTGAAAGATTTGAAGGACTGTAGTTACAATTATTATGGTGATTCTCATAAATTATACTAATGTGTGTTGAAACCTGGACTTCAAAGTAATAATGCCAGGGTACTTTACAAAGGAAATCAATAGCTCTAACTCAATTTTTAATTTGGGGAAGCCAGTTCACAGAGTCTGCTGAAGGTCACTCAGGCCTTGCTTTAACAATTCAGCAAACTGAGCTCCAAGGTTACTTGTGTCAGACCAAAAACTCACCTGCAACTCTCTATACCAGCTCAAATTCCATATTCAATTTCCATGTTTCTAAAAAGTTACACCAGCCTCAGTTGATCAGGCTCGCTCATATTGGAACACGGCTCAGCTGTTCACCTAAATAAGGCCTCTGAAAACCAAGTCCACGTGTGTGCCAGTGGGAAACCCTGGTTCATGTGGTTATCATTCTGGGCATCCCACTGATCCATCCCATCCCCAGCCGGGGGACGTCTGTATTACACAGAGCACATAATGACAAACACAAAATCACGGCCTTTCCAGCAGCAGCTGCCTGGGCCAAACAAGGTGCAAGGGTCCCTAATTTCTGTCCCAACGTGCTTCTGGATACCTGGCGCCGACACGCCGGGCTGGAGAAGGGGCTATGGGAGAAGAGGGGCCCCCTTTGCCCACCCCATCGAGAAGAGGGGCACCCTGCATTGCCCCCCTCCCTCAAGGGCAGGGGTCCCCTCGAGAAGATGGAGCCGCCGGGGGCGGGGTGTCCCGGGCGGGGCAGNCAGGGAGAGAAGGGGTGCGCGGGCCGGCAGAGGGGCTTGTCCTCATGAGGGGGTGTGCGCTGCCCCGCCCGTAGGCAGCTGGTGCCTGCGGCCTCGGCGCTGCCATGGGGCGCGGGCGTTCCGTGAGTTGGGCGTAGGGTGATGTTTTCGAGAAGTCCTTTCAAAGCCCGCACAGGAAAAAATGAAGTAACTGATGAAACTGCTCTAATTTGCCCCAACGCTTCTTGCTAAATTGAGAAGTAAGAGACTACTCAAGGACACTGTTTCCCCTGCAAAATGTCCTTTATGTTGTTAATATTTTAAACATATTTTATGTGTGTGTGTGCATCAACCAGAGTAAATACGTTGCAGACTGTTACATGGGTTACCCACCACAGTCAAGCACTCACCTACACCTCAGTTTGCAGATTCAGATTCTAAAGTGAAGTTAAAACATTAAAAAGAAAAAAGAAAAAAGAAAAAAAAGTCAACAGTAGAACACCTGAACACATTTCTCCACTAGCTTCTTGATTTAATTATATTGTTGTGGAGCCTTTAAGAAACCTGTCAAAAACAAGGTGGGTTTAAGGAATAGTTATTTTTTCCTTAGAAACTGCCTCATACAGCATGTCATAGTAGCTCCCACCTCTTGACCTGCAGTGGGGGAAGAATTTTTAGCTGAAACTGGAAGGCAAAGAAGAGGTAAATCTGGTACCTTTCAGTGCACTCCTCCAAAATACAGGATGCATCACCTGTGGAAAACAGTGGAATTAGAAACAAAATTCCAAAGTAAAAAAACCAGTCCTTGCCAATTTTTACAAAACAATGCTGTCATTCACCTGTGGATCTTCATTATCAGAGCCTGGGGCTGCTGCTTTATTTGTCAGCCATGGAAGTAAGCAGGTGAATAAAACAAGAAGTCCAAGTCTAAATCTAGGATTTGTGAAAGGAAGTGCAGCAGCTGAGACACCAGAGGAGAGCAGCAGGCATTGCAACCAGCTGCATGCAGGTTTCCTGCACTGGTGCTTGACAGAGAACTGGGAAATCACATGGCGCAACAAAACTAGAAATGTGCTTGCTGGAGAAAAGAGTCATGGGACAAAGATGCTGAAGGCTTTGAAGGAAATTGGTCAAGATGATGAAGATGTGTTACAACGAGCAAGGCTGTTATCAGCTAAGAAGATACACTTTAGTAGAACCCTTTCAAAATATAGATGTGAGGTGAAAATAAAAAAAAACCCCAACTTTTAGACTATTGAAATTAGTAAAGCTGATGAATGAGTTTGAGTTTCTTGTCTTACTATTCCTGTAACCTACAGATCACGGCAATGCTACATACTGTGACGGGTGAGAGCTATAGTCAGCCAGAAGCAGTTCGTTTATTTGGAGCTGCCCAGTACCAGGAGTGATTAATATCAGACAGGAAAACAGGGCTGAGACCTGTTTTTCCTTCTCCTTTCCCTGACTCCTAGGTATTTTTGCCATTCATACATAGGAAAAGTGGAGTCTGATGGAAAAAGCGGCAGAGATGTCTCTGCTGTGCTGGCAGTAGAACATTCCCTGCTCAGGGGAAATCCTCCACCTACTTCCTCTTCCAGTGTAGAAAAGTGGAGAATATAATCAACATGCCTCCACTCTGGCAACAAAGAAATTCATAAACTAGATTGGGATTTTATTGGCTTCCTCTTGCAAAGAATGGGAAGCACCAAAATTTCCCGAGTGCTCATTTTTAAACAAGTGGCAGCAATCACTTTTGTAATTCTGTATAACTGTGTCTGCACTAACTTCTTTCTCGTTATTAACTGACAGCTGCAAAAAGAAGCAAAAATGAAAACAGGGAATCTGGAAGCAGTTACTTGTAGTGTTCTTTCCTTTAAAAATGTAACATCAACATAATAATAACCATACTTTTTGGATCCAAACTTACATAATAGTATTTAAGGCATGCTGCTTATTTCAGACAGGGGCAATGGCTGAGAAGTGCTGAGATCCATGGCCATTTCTCACAGGAAAACCCAGAATGATGGCAGAGAGAGGGTGAGCCCTGTGAAAGCAATTGTTCATACTTTGGTCAGAAAATCTTGCTAACATGTGCTGCCACTGCCATGGGGCAGGCTAAACGTTGCTCACACTTTGTCTTGTGACCCCAAAGCAGCCACGTGTCTGCAAAATTTCCCAACTGGATCTCTCTGACTTACTGAAATTTGGATGTTGTGACAGCTCCTTTTTACTTTTCTCCATGCATATAGGATGGATAGAATTCCTGTAAAACTCCATGAAAGTTTAATTTTATTAACAGAGGAGATTAATAACAGAGTTGAAGTCCAAAGTCCAACTCTGGACTCTGCATTTTTTAGGACGCAAGTATGGGCTCTTTCATGTATGAATTATGGTTCCACAATGTAGTTGGCTTTAAATAACAAATGAAAGGCTTCTCTAAAACAACATTAATTTATTCTAAATGGGCACATCTACAGAACTATGATAATGCATTGATGAAGCAGCTGTTTGCTTGACTCTAATATATTTATGGTAAAATATATTTTAAGCAAACTGATCTTTTAATGATATTTTTAAAGTTGTTGACATAAGCATGTGATATCAGCATTTTCACTGAGGCAGCTTTGAAAACTCTTGTCTCCTACCAACTAGCAGCATTTCCTCAATGCAGAAGTTCCTGGAGTTTGCCCACATCTCTGATGAGTGGTACGATACAGGTAATCATGCTATATCTGAAATTGTTGCCTTGGTAACAACAAACATATCCAGTGAAACAGCTACATGTGGTAAGAGGAACACGAAACCACATTTTCACTTCTTAAAATGCTTTAGAATTGTTAAAAATGTTACAATTAGCAGTGCTGCACAAGAACATCACAGAAACATGCAAAAATCCCCACTTTAAGATTGTGCATTGTACTTGGCAACTGAAAAGCAGAATTATAAAATATGACTGGACCATGTAATCTTGTCATCAAAGTGAGAAGAAAAGATTTTCACTGATCTGTTTCTATAATTCAACAAATGCACATAAAACTCCATAAGTAGTTACATGTAAGTCTCCTCCCTGCCCTCCCCTTTGCAGCAGAGCAGAGCCAGCAGGGCCTCTGCTCACCCCCAGCTGTGACAGGAGGTTGCCAGTCTGCAGTGCCTGTCACTGGGCTTTGTCGAGGCCATGAATGTGAAGCCTCAGCATAAGGCTGGGTAACAAAAGGTAGTAGACCTGAAGCGGGAAGTGTTTGTGAGCATTTCCTCTGTATTCAAAAAATGGAGAGAGAGCAGGGAAAATCTCCCTCTGCTTGTACACCAGATGTTTAAAAGTGCCTTCACAGTGCTCAGCCAAAACTTCAGTACAAGCAACTATCAATGCTGATGGCTGAACTACAAAAAATGCTTCTTGTGTCCGAAGGTCCGATATAACCTACTAAATACCCAAGTGAGGATCAGGAAGAGTATACAAACATCTCAGCTGTCTGGAAAGGAAGCTCATGTTCTGGGTCAGAAATCACTGTGGCCAGGAAAGAATGTGAGGCATGTCATACCCTTGCAATGCAACCAGTGAATTGAAAAAAATCACTGAGAGTGTATGGCATCAATTATTGTTTCCATAACCATTGGCCCAGTAGGTAACTAATAAAATTGAAAACCTTTTGCAGTTTACCAAGGTTGATCTTTATCGGATGTTATGTTTCAGGGTATTTATCAGAGGGTATTTATCAGAGCTGGCTTCTGCTGAAGTTGTTCTCAGTAAAAGTAGCTGTCAACCACAGAGGCGGTGCTTCCAGGAATCCTGCTGAGCTGAGCCATATAGCTAAGGAAGCCTATGATTTTCATTTATAATGCCATGCATCTGCAGGACTAGAAATGAAAACCACATCAAACCAGATTTGTCAGCTTCTCTCAATGCATTTTCTAAGAACTTTATACCAAGGAAATTTATGTAGTGGAAATTATTTGGAAGTCATCAGATATAAATATTTTTAACCTTTTGCTTTCCAAAGATATTAATAGCTCCATTTCAGGATTTTATTTTCAGGTTTTGGTGCTAGGTATATAATCTGTAGGGACTAAGGAATAAAAAGACATTGCTTCTCTAATTAAATCTTTACTTTTCTGGTTTAAATACATTTAAATCTAAATAAATCTGGCTTATTTGTTACATTTGGATTGCCGTGGTTACCCAGTCTGGATGAGAGGCATATGTTTACTTGATGTTATTGACATTCTTGAACTTACACATTCCAGTGCTTGACCAAAAANACAAAACAGACTGAGAGCTCTTTAAGGCCCCTGCAGTCAGGCAAAAGATTGCTGGTGCAATGAAAGCGTTTTGACTCAGACCTTTGAAGGGTGACAGCAGGCACGGAGCCAGGCATTTGTTAAAGGGGGATCAGTTCAGGATGAGGTAATGGCGTGGGAGATCCCAGCTCTCCTGCAAGGGCAGGAGGAAATGATGTGGTGCCTTCTGCTCTCTCAAAGGGAGGGGAGGGGAGATGAGGGAAAGAAAGGAAGTGCAGACGGTGAGCCTGGATATGCCTCTTAACTTCTTGCTGAAGACAGGAATTTTCACCTCCGGTATCCCCGTATGATTTGCACAACCTATACTGTGCAAACGGAAAAAGACTTGTAGCTGTATGTCAGTGTTGGTCACACCTTCTGATCACAAGGCCATCTGGTATTACCTACAGCTTTTGTACACTGCAGTTTTGTCTTTTAAGGAGTTCAGCCCCTTCCCAAACTTTTTTTTTCATTCAGTCGATGTGGTGAGTTAAATCTCTGACTACGACTAGTGTTAGTTAGCACAGGAAATGAGATCTGCCATGATGGTAAGATTTCAGCTGAAGGGTATTTTCTCCTGAGAGAAAGAAAACCTTTAATGCAGCCATAGCAGAGCTGTAACTGTGGCCCTGCTGAGCAACCTATAGATTAGATAAACCAAAATTTTACACAGTGAGTACTGTAAAATCTGCCCAAGAAGCTGAGCACTTGGTACCTAGACAGCATAGAGATGTATTCCATCCTGATTCTATTTGTTAGCATTTGCAAATGAGTTACGTTAAAGCTAATATAAAACTATTTGATATCAGTTATGGACTGCAATTTCAAAAGTTACTGTACTTAAAATATTCTCTTTCTGGCTTTGGACATGTCTACAGATATCTGTCAGACACACCAATATATCTGCCTGAAAGTCTCTCAGAAAATAGTCTATAATAAAACACAGATTTGAACAAGTTGTGAGATTTTGTAAGGATAAACTGAAATAAAGCATAAATTGAAAAGTTATTGTGAAAAAAATCTAGGAAAAATATAACAGTGTCATTTTTGGCTGCTTTTGGTGTCCCTTCCCCTTTGCCTCAACTAAGAACAAAAGCTTTAGGTTTTTCTAAAGTTGAAAGAAGCTTTTTATAGATAAAAGACTGTGAAATTTAAAAGTTATTTTTTTACCAAGACAGCTTGGAGAGAGAAACCCCAAAAAGACTAGCCTAAAAGGGCCAAGAAAGCCTAAACCAGTTATTTCTGAAGAAGAGAAATCTTCTTGCACAAGACATATGCCAGTATGGACTGGCAGTGTCAAAATTCAGTGGTAGAGAGTTGGGCTTACTTAAAACTCCAGCAAACGTGTTTCACATAATTCACCACAAAAATACAATGGGAGATTGTTGGAATTGTCCATTGGGAATGCTGCGTGTCAGATGAGTCCCTGAGGATGATTTTATCACAGTTTTGGTGCCAAGACAGATGTAGCACTCATCTCCAACAGTATAGGACACTGTTGTTCAAAATCTAACAATATTAAACTCAAGTAATTAATTAAGCTAAACTGTGAATTATTCACATTGTCATTGGCAGTCCAGGCATCATGTATATTGTAGTACAATAGCATTGTGTCCTTCATCTGCAGGATATCTCTCAAGATTCCTCTTGGTATGACAGAAGTTGATTATTTTTGGAATACAACTGAAGGACAGAGGCATTACTATATTCAGGGAAAACCATGCTTCTCCCTTTGAAATATCCTGACATCTGACCTGTATGTTGTTTCATCCTGATGTCCTGATGGACTTACATGGTAGGCTTGGTAAATTCTGTCATGGAGTTTATAAAATGCCTGATCCGTGTCAAATGAACAGCTACAAACACTGGCAAAAGTCTGAGTTAGCAAAACTGAAACATCTACAAAGCCCCTGAATAGTTGTTAGATCCTTTCTCCTGCCATCCTACACAAGCTCTCTCCCACCCAGTATACATATTGGACCATATACAAGACCAAATTCTTAAGGAAAATGTCAGGTAGACAGTGAATTGTCTTTGTATTGGGAAACAAGACACCATTCCACCTGAACAAGTATGGACACCTCTACTCTTCCAGACATTTGCTCTCTTCCTTCTCCAGACATGTGCAGCATCTCTTCTGTATTTAACTTATTTTCCACTCAATTCCTTGTGGTCACAATATATTCTTGCATCTTAAATCTGGATCATCTTCTCTCCTTAATTCCAACTGGACAGAGTATATTTATGCTTGAAAATTAGGCATAGAGCTGGCGTGTAAGAACAGAATGCTTTTTTAGAAACTCAGTCTTCTCAGTTTTGGGGTGTGTGCAGCACTGCCTCTTCCCTTTGAAAGGAGCCAATTAATCCCAGAATGGCTAACACAATGTACGCTCAGTTTATGAGTCTCATTGGAACCAAGGACTTGGCACAAGAATTTGGACAGAGGAATCCACTAAAAACTTGGCCTTCAAGGAGCTAGTACTGTTCTGCTTGTCCTGGGCATCTCAAAGGAAGAATGGAACAATTGCTGCATGCAATTAATGATTCCATTGCTATGTCCTGCCTCTTCCTCAGAAAGATCATCATTTCCTGGTATATCATGGCAAGAAAACATTGTGCTATTTATGCTCTGTGTAAGTGATGGAATTGGGGGAGAGAGAAGAATGAAATCACTTCTCAGATTTAATTGTTTTTTGGCTAGAGGAGCTCTTTAAGCACTTTGATTTGAAAAAGCTTGGCCAAAAAGAAGTAGTAAGTGTTTAACCGATGGGGTTCATTAATGGCGTACAAGAACCACTTCTTTTCAATTTTCCCAAGGAGAAAATGGATGGATGGATGGGTGGATGGATGGATGGATGACTCATCCTTGAAAAAGTTTGCAACCTCAAAATTTAAAACAGTGAACCAAGACAGGGCTTCCCATTGTAATGTGACAAGTGACTGTTCATTCATACTGTTGACTTCTACCTGGACAGTTCTACCAACAGTTTGCTGCAGGAATTGCAACCTAGTGCTGAGCAAGGTCAAGATGGCCAGGTCAGCAGTGTGGCAAAGGACAGAAAGAAGCTACATACACTGTGCATTTTGCATAGATTCTTCAGAAAACTTGAGCTGCTTAATTCAGATATTTTATCTGATGTTTAAGTTAAATGGTCCTTATAAAGTGCTGATCATGATCCTTGAACAATTTTTTGGTCTTTGACAACATACAAATTTCATGAAACAAGGATGTGGAGAGATAAAATTTCTAACTACCTATTTTGGGGCTCTCAAAATCAAGACTAAGAGACTTTGTGTATTCTGAAAATTGGTTCTGCTTAAAGAGTTTCAGGTTGAGCATTGAGCCTTAAACCATGCCAAACCTCTTCTCAGTTTGGAAAACCTCATTCTTTATGTCCCAGTCATTGCTAACTGTATTGCTGGCATTCAGCAGCCAGTGCTATTGCTGTTAAATGAAGTGAGACAGGGTGTTATTCTTGATTTGGGTTGGGTTTTCTTTTGTTTTTTTGAAGGATGGATTACATAAATTGCTATACTTGTGATAGAGCTTAAAAATTTTTCTCTCTTCTCTTCTCTTCTCTTCTCTTCTCTTCTCTTCTCTTCTCTTCTCTTCTCTTCTCTTCTCTTCTCATGTTCCTAGAGGTGTGCATGGTGTTTGAGAACCTCAGGGCACAGGGCTGTAGTGGCTTTGAAATGAGCACCTGATTTGGTACAGGAATGTCCTATTTCGATACAGAAAACTTCCTATTCTGGCAACTAGAAACCATAGTAGAGAGGAACCTAATGCATGACAATAATTCTTTGGAAATGTAAATCGTGCAACAGGGTAGCTTGACTCATGTTCATGTCACTTCCCTAATGATGAAACCTCTGCCAGTTTCATATAGTTCATTATACACTAAAATAGAATATTTTAGATAGACTCGGTTAGTTTTGAGTCTAGTCCTTTACTTGAAAAAATCAGCAGCTAGTCATACCAATTTGATATGCTTTGCAATGCTGGCAATGACAATAGGCAACATACTTTAAAAAATAAATTTCAGAAAAGAATTTGCTGGTTTCTTTCTCAAGACAAAAATTAGTCAAGGAAGTTACTCACAAGGGGAGATTTCAATGCTGGAACATTTATATGTTCTGCAGCCTGGTGATATTCAGAAATCCAGATCAGCTTCTCCTAGTCAAAATGTAGGGAGATGGCTTATCAGGGTTCAGAAAAAACATCACTTCCTTGGATTCACTGGCCTTGGGGGCTCCTTCTTACACTCGGCTCTCAGCCAAAGGGAGTGACTTATCCCAGCTGAAGATAGAGCCAGAATCTTTTTTTTCTCTTTTTCTGAAACAGGGACCTTTCTGTTTTCAAAATCATAGCAGTCTTCATGTTTTTAGGCCATGGCTGAAGGTCTTTTTAGACCATGAAAGTCACAGCAGTCACTCAAGTGATAGGCCACAGCACTTCCTCTTGCTGAGCACTAGTGTTCCTCCTGTTCAGTTGTCTGTAGGGTGTTAAGGGTCTTTTATTTCCTCATGTTAAAGTGTGTCCCCATTGCCCAGAGTTTGTTTAATATTCATGGTGCAGGGGATGTGTGAAGGAACGCCTCTACAGCCCCATGCATGCCAGGGCTTACGGTTGCTGTATGGTACTGACAACAAAAATTGTTGTATTTGCATAGCAGATGTTTTTTCATGGGTGTTTAATCTTTATGTGTCTTTCTACACCTCTTGGAAGCAGAAACTTTAGAAAAAGGGCATAAATCTGATTAAGAAAAGCATTCACATCTGTTTAGTCAAGGTTTATATAACTGGAAAGCATATTCAGTACTTGGGCTAAATTGCTGTCATTTCTTACTCTTTAAATTAAATGGTATACAAAAAAAATTTAAAAAAAACCCTGCCAGTCTTTTCAGTGATGTTTTCATACCAACAGATATTTTTGCAAGGAAATAATAGAAATTCTGTTATATGGACTTCTTAATTTTTAGTACAACAGATATGCAGTATAAAGCCATTCAGGCACCTGTACCTTCTCTCTATGTATATCCATTTTCCCCGTTAATGGAAGTTATGCACAATACAGGTGTCTTTTTGCTAAATTTCTAGGATTTGATTCTGTATTTCATTCTTAGCGGTAAACTAATACATAATTATCTGAAAAAAAAAAAAGGCCACAAAAAAAAAAAAAGGGCAAAAAAGAAAATTTCATTGTGAACTGAAACTCTTGTGATAAAAATACCTGTTTGTTTTTTCAAGAGTGCCACTGGCTTACCTCTGATCTACTTCTGTAGAGGTGATGTTGCAGGCTGACCAGACAGCTGCATGACTGCACACTGGAATTGCAAGGGAAGGCATTGCAGTAAACAGCACAGATGACAACCAGTAGCTTATGAATAATCCCCAACGTGGTGCTGAGTGATGCTCTTAGCTGTCTGTTCTTAATGTCAAAAGTGGTCAAGATCTCCATCAGCCACCACCTCTGAGAGTCCCATAGCATTTTCCATGAAACTAGACAGATTACTGTGATTTCTTTTCCATTCAAAGTACACTCTCTGTGATGTTTATGGCTACACTGAGACAGAGTCTCTTCTGAAAAGGACAGTAGAGATGTTTTTGCATTTCAAGGGGACATATTTTTAATCCCCTTTGGGGTTTGCAATTCAAATGTGCCTTAAATTTATTACAGCTTACAAGAAACTTACAGCTTCTTCCATTTGTGCGTCTGTGTAAGTGCCAACCATCAAAAGGCACTTAAAGGTTTACTGTAGTCCCAACAGCCAACAATATCTGAACATTTCATACTGAGACACAGAGATGAGGCAGGTGGCCAAAAGCACATATGGCAGCAGTGACATAAACGTATGGAAATTAAGACTTGAAACATGAAGTGGGTGGGTCATATTTGCTAAAACAAATACCTTGGATTTTAGGGGCAAAGCATTTTCTGAATGAGGATGATTCTTGCATATGTGTGCCATTGAAGGTTTTGTGAAGTATAATTTGTGCTCTGTTAGGAAAAACAGATGGGGCACCAGCACACCTTTAAAATAAAACAGCCTACAAAAGCTATCACTGTTTCTGAGTACAGCATCCTTAGTCTGTGAGACTGTCAAGTTTGTGCTGTTTTGCTTTTTGCCTACTCATAGAACGGGTATGTACTTCTGTGCCAGGGCTCACAAAGGCTTACAGCTCAAACTTGATGGTTTAAACAGAGCTCTGAGAGGGCTGGGCAGCACAACAGCGTGCAGGCTGGGCTTCGGGAACCCTTAGCCTCAGGAATGCTGTGTGACCTCTGCCTCTTATTCAGTGGGTGAATGGAATGAGCTGCAGCCTAGGACTTATACTGCAAGTACTTCAGTAGCTCAGCCTTGTCAGCTCCCTTTGCTTGACTAAGCTTCAGTGAACAAAAGACATTAAAATCTCAAGGACCTACATTTAGATACAAACTGCATTCCTTCACTTCTGGTTGCCAACAGAATGAAAGCAAAGCAGAATTTCATTCAAAAAACACAAGCTCTTTAATAAAATACATAGATTCACATTCTTCCTTGTAAAGTACATTACCTGAAGTAGAATAGTTGACTGCTGTGAATTGGGGTGTGAAGTTTACCTTTTTCTCTGCCCACTGCTCATGTTCACTCTTAAAACACTGGGATTTTTGTCTGGCCTTTTATGTTACACACATATTTGCAGATTATAGCTAATGAATCATTAGCATTTTGCCAGGTGCTCTCCTAAGACTCTTCCCATGTCTCTACCAAAATTAATAGCAAAAGTCTGTTGGGTACAACAGTGGAGAAACAAACCTTTGTTAAAATCAAGCCTGCTGCTATCCTAGTTATTATCCAGGAGCAAGATCCTGGATACAGCAATTTCAATAATGCACTGTCCACACAAAAATCCCTAAGTTATTCCTGGGATCATTGTTACAATAATGGCAGAATTAAGCCTAAGGCATGTAACTGCTTACCCAGCTACAAGGAAAACATATTTAACCTGTAAAGTTTGTGTCTTAAGCATAGGAGCTGAGATTGATATAATGGGAGGCAGCTAAAGAAAACACGTACATTATTTTTCTGGTTATTTATTTCAAACACTTGGCAGCCCTTTGTGAGTAGTTAGCATATTTCTTCCCTGATCTTACTTGTTCAGAAAGCTCAAAAGGAAAGAAAAAGTTCTTAGAAAGATATATAGATATACAAGCATCATACCTATAGAAGGGTTTTAATAGCTTATTCGGAGTATTTTGCCAGGCCTGTGACATAACATTAAACTTGCCAACCCCTTCTTGCAGTCACCGCGCTCACTCTGGAGGGGGCAACGAGATGCAAGGGGGGATTTCCGCGACGCCGAAGATGCCGCTGCGGTCGCCGCTGTCACCCCCATCCTCCCCGGGCGCGCCGTGCCGGGATTCCCCGCGCCCCCTGTGTGGGGCACCGCCCTGCCACGTCCCACAGCCCCGGCGGAAACCTGCCAGCCTCTGGGGACTCAGCCACAGCCCAAGCTGCCGCCCACCCTCNGGGCGGGGCGGAGGAGGGCGGGCCCGGCGGGGCGGGTTCGCGGCACCCATAAGAAGGGGCCCTGGGCGCGGCTACTGTCCTTCTTTGCCAGATACTCCGCTCGTCCCGCTTCGCTCCCGGATTACAAAGCCCGCGCCGCCGTCGCTATGAGCATCAGCACGAAAAACTCTTCGTACCGCCGCATGTTCGGCGGGGGCAGCCGGCCCAGCACCGGCACCCGCTACATCACGTCCAGCAGCCGGTACTCGTTGGGCAGCGCCCTGCGGCCCAGCAGCGCCCGGTACGTGTCCGCCTCGCCCGGCGGCATGTACGCCACCAAGACGACGTCGGTGCGGCTGCGGAGCAGCATGCCACCCATGCGGCTCCACGACTCCGTGGACTTCACCCTGGCCGACGCCATCAACACGGAGTTCAAGGCGAACCGCACCAACGAGAAGGTTGAGTTGCAGGAGCTTAATGACCGCTTCGCCAACTACATCGACAAGGTGCGCTTCCTGGAGCAGCAAAACAAGATCTTGCTGGCTGAGCTGGAGCAGCTCAAGGGCAAGGGCACGTCGCGCCTGGGCGACCTCTACGAGGAGGAGATGCGGGAGCTGCGGCGACAGGTGGACCAGCTCACCAACGACAAGGCACGCGTGGAAGTGGAGCGGGACAACCTCGCCGACGACATCATGCGGCTGCGGGAGAAGTGAGTATGCCTGGGGGATGCGGGTTCGGGCTGCCGGCGCCTCCCGCTGCCTCCCCCACGCCTTGTCCCCTGGCGCGGAGGCAGCCCCTGAGCATCCCGAGCGGTGCCGGGCGGGCGGGAGGCTGGGCGAAGGGATTTGGGCTACCCCCGCTCCCTCCTCACCGCTGTCTTGCCCCTTCAGGTTGCAAGAGGAGATGCTTCAGAGGGAGGAGGCCGAGAACACCCTGCAGTCCTTCAGACAGGTTAGGGGTGGTGGAGAAGGGAGGGGCCCGAGGAGGTGGTGGCTGTGCCTGGGGCGGAGGGTGCAAGTGCAGGAGTTTGCTTTCCTTGCACAAAGAGATTCTGTCAGTTCTCACGCGAGCCCTCCGTGTTTTCTCTAGGGGGATGCTGCAGTCTGAGGGGAGGGGAGGGAAACTATTGTCCTGCTTTATCCAAGTCTAGCCCGTTTTACAAAAAACGCCCCAACGTGGAATCACTTTCCGATCCAATAAAAGTGAAAGGGGGCCATCTGCTCGCTTGGCTGAAGGGTATTAATGGTTTCTATGGGATTCACCGTGGAATGCAGATACAGGCATTATGGCAAGTGTGGTGGCAGCAGATTGAAATAATAGATCCCTTTGTGTTGGAGGGGACGGCGCAGTGGGCTGCATTCTTACTAAATGTGTAATGGTGCGGGAATATTTCTAGTGAAATGTGTCTGTTATGGGCCAGTTTTTGTACAAGACAGAACTCCTTTTTGATGAATCACTGGTCAGTGCATTACTGGGTAACAGTTTCAAATTTTAAGGTTTTTCATGTGGGTGTTGTCTGCTGACGCGTAGTAGACAGTATGTTCCTTGGGGCGAGGTCACAGGATTGAGTTTGCCTCCTCTGATTGTCCATTAAAAAAGTGGAATTTATTCCTCTGTAAAACAAAGATGTTAACCTAGGAAGCAAGTTCTGTTACAGTTTAGTCTCTGTAAGATGCTGTGATGTTATCCAGATAAAGTAAATCTACATGACAACCAGAAACAACTGTGCAAACAGCACTGAAAAGTACTTAAGCTCAAGTTTTCACTTGTGCAAAACCAGCTTTCAACTTAGATTAAGCCTTGTTTGGACTAAGAGATATTTAGGAATGTGCCTTCTCAAAACAAGGTCTCTTCCCAAAAACTGCTGGTGTAAAACAGCATTGTTAGCATTCTTCCAGAGTGGAAGTGACTGCCTTTATCACCTGGCAGCTGGGTACAGGCTGACTTTGTCCCAGAGCTCTTCATAGGCTTTAACAGAAGTCACTGTTCAGGAAATCAGCACTCGATTGTCAGTGTTTCCCTGGGAAAGGCTTTTGACTGCAGTGTATTTACAGTCCTTGAAGAAGGGCAGGTATGTTCAAGAGATAGTGTGGGAAAACTGAAACACTTACTCCCTTTCAGAGCCTGGGAATTCAGTCTCCACTAGCATTCTGGGCACAGAAGTTTTAAACAACAGTTCGAGATATTGCCTTAATTTAAGCTTCTGGGGATTTTTTGAGTGCTAAGACAATTTAATGTACTGTGAAGTTCTATGAAGGAGCATTTAACTTAAGTTTTAGAGCACCTCATCTACTCTGATTCATTGCTGAATTGAGTTGAAGGATGAATTAACTTAAGGTTGGCTTCTACATGATCTTTCACATTTAATTGGTGCACTTTAGGAATGTCTGTATTTCAGTCCAATTGAATCTTACAAAGGCTCTGGGCTTTAAAGTGAGCTTGGCTTTTGGTGTGCATACCCCATACTCATTATCCAGCTCTTCCCTGTACTTTGGAAAGGGGTCACTCAGGAGCTGAGCCTCTAGCAGATGTGTGCATGCAGGACAGTCAGAATTGGATCCATTTAACCTAAGCTGTAGCCTGTGCATAAGCAATGCAAGTCATTGTCTATGGAAACTCTACTCTAAATCCATTTGTGACATAACTGGTGCATGCTGGTGTGTTTGATTTGAACATCAGTCATACATCATTTTTCCTTACTGGCAAGGGTGGAGTTAACATGCAGGTTTTGAAACCTAAATCTGTTTCAGTGTAAGTTTTGTTCTTCTGAAAGTCAAATTAAATTCACAGAACACTGAAGCTGAAATATTCTGTTGTGCATTCCATTTTAAAACAACGCACAGCTTTCTCTTAAATCATTATATTTTTTCACTGGAAAGTTGTATAGTTGTATAGACTTGGAACACTTCAGCAGGTGCTTTGCTGTTCTATTGTATCATCAAAGCTGCTTCATACTTGATGGAGCAGTTGTGTACTTCAGTATTTTAAAAAAAGAGAATGAGTATTTGAACTTAGGCTTTTATTTCCAAAAGCTACCTGTTTCAGAGACTGTTCAGCTCATATGTACTGAATTTTAATTTATTTCTTCTGGGCAAAGATGTGATTTTATTCATGTGCTGAGGAGGGTGTACTGCATAAAGTATACGTGAAAGTTCAATGAGGACTTTCCTTTGGGGCAGGACAAGCATCATAATTAGTGAGAAAGTTACTGGAGCTTTGCCAGCTAGTCTAGCAGCAAGGAATAGGTCCTGAACCTGTGACAAACCTAACAGGTCAGGTCCTGGCTTACATGAGGCTTGTCTGAAGTAAACCTAGATGCACAACCCTGCAAAGTGTGTGGCTTGCTGTGAAGAATCTCCTAGGATAAAATCAGTGCATACTCCAACTTCATGTGCCTATGACTTCTGCTTGTTTGTTCAGGCTACAAGTAGCCTATTCATTTATGTGGTTCTCCACACATCTGGGAAATGTTGAAACACTGAATCTTAGTGATAGGGAATACATAAATGATAGCATATAGTAAAGTACATACCACATATTGTAAGTGTATTCAGTTTAAATTGCTTTCAATTCACTACAAGGTCCTAAAATCCTGTAGCTATTCAGTTGTTATTAAAAAAAATAAATAATAGCCTTCAGGGTGAAGATTTCTTTAAAATCCTCTAGAAAATCTTAGGATGTCTGGCCAATTATGTAAACATGTTGGGTCATAGCCATGTAATTTTCTGCCAGAATGATCTTGAGGGGTTTTGGCGGGAGGAGAACAAATTAATTAGGAAATTCTTTCCCTGAACTGAAAAACAGAGCTGATATGAAATGTGGGTGTACAACTGGAATTGATAGAAAAGTTATGGAATGACGCATGAAAGGGGGAGTTTGCTGGATAAAGTAAACAGAATAATTCTTCTGGAGCAAGGACCTTACCCCAGAGCAGGAGTGGTCCAAGCAAAGGCTTTCTAGGAGTCTAAAGAAAATACTCCTTATTTCAAAGGTGCCATAATAAAGAGAGCTGCTGATTAGGAATACTTATGCTTTGGGCAATCCAAAATAGCTTTAGAGTAAGCTGTGAGAACCTGATATGTTAATACCCTGTGAGCACAAGCATGTGGCTGTAACTAGTATGAAAGGAACAATCTTCCCCTTAGCAAACTAAATGCCCTACACGTTCAAAATGTACGAAGTTGCCAATCAATGTTTAGTCTTATGTTTTTGAACTAATTCAAGTTGCTCCCTTGTAACATTCATGACGTGTCTTCTGTTATGCTCTAAATGAATTTTTGCTGTTGATTAAGACTATCTCTGTGCAGCAAAAGGTGGAGTCTTTGCCAGCAACTGTGAGGGTGTAGGCAATGATGAGTAGCTCAGTTTGTGTTTATGTTCATACCTTCTTTTTCTCAAGGGAGATCTGTTGACCTGCATTTAGTGAATGCTGCGGTTCTTATACGTACCTCACCAACTTTACAAGTATGCTTTAAAAGTGTGGTCTGTGGACCTAAGGGGCTCTGTGCTTGTTCACCAAGGAGTCCATAAGTTAAGCCCACTGATAGGCATGAAGGCTCGTGTTGCACTTTTAAGCCCAGCTGAAAAAAGTGGAAGTTTGCAAGTTGCAACTCTTTGTCAGTGTAGTCAAGCTAGAAGCACTTACTGTTGACTTCTGACTCAAGTACTTGAAGGATTTACACCCACTATGATCTGTGTGCTCTTGATCATGCTTAGCAGCATGTCAGCAAAGATGATATAATCAACATATGTGGTATAGTTTTCAAATTCACAATAAAGGTGAATATAATAGTTTATGGCTAAGGGAGGAGGTGGCAAAAAGGTTTTTACAGCTTTTGCTTTCCTATTGTCTTGCCAAAAAGCTCAGATGCAGCATCAGTCTGTATGCTGCAGAACTTTCTGTAAGAGACTTCTCTACATCAGTTTTCTAAGATTATGAATTGTTCTTCTCTCTGGTCAGGATGTTGACAATGCCTCTCTGGCACGTCTTGATCTTGAGCGCAAAGTTGAGTCCCTGCAAGAGGAGATAGTCTTCTTGAAGAAGCTTCATGATGAGGTAAGCTGAGAAATTAGGTCTGTGTTTAGATGCAGACTGTCTAGCAAGGAAGCTCTTTGCTGGTTCTGTCCCAGAGTCCCCACCTATGTATGATCTGCGTGCTTTTGTGCAATAGTGTTGAGTATCTGCTTCTCTCTTAAGGAAATCCGGGAATTGCAGGCCCAACTCCAGGAACAGCACATCCAAATTGATATGGATGTTTCTAAGCCTGATCTTACTGCTGCCCTGCGTGATGTTCGCCAACAGTATGAAAGTGTTGCTGCTAAGAATCTTCAGGAGGCTGAAGAGTGGTACAAGTCCAAAGTAAGTAAAAGACATCAGGCACTGGAACTAATTCTGTTTAATAGTTTTGCTGTAGCACATGCTGTTCTCTCTGTCTCTCTAATGGACATGAACATAACCATGACACAAAGTCTTTCTTTAAATCATAGTCTGGGAAGGGTACAACTGAAAACATTTTGTGCCATAACTACAGCAAAGTAATGGGTGCACACTGGGAGTCTTTCCTCTGCTTGTACTTGAAAGCAGATGTTGGATGAAGTACTGGAGAAATGAGTGAAAAGATGGGAAATGTGCAGGGTGGGGAAACAAGTATGAAAGTTTGCTATGAATTCCAATATAACACTTAGAAATAGGCACTTCAAGAGTAATACTAATATTTAAGCATTTCAGGTGCTAACCTTTGTAATACTTCAGTTGCCCTCAACTGCAGAGAAGGTCTGTTTCACCATTTCTGTTGAAGTGTTGTGCTAACCAGACTGGGGTTTTCCAGTTTGCAGATCTCTCTGAAGCTGCTAACAGGAACAATGATGCCCTGCGCCAGGCCAAGCAGGAAGCCAATGAGTACCGCAGACAGATCCAGTCTCTCACCTGCGAAGTTGATGCTCTTAAGGGAAGCGTAAGTATGACAGCAGTTGTTCTTTTTCATTGCAGCTGCACTGCTCTGCAGTTTAATTGTAAATTTGGATGTGAATGCAGGTGATCTGCCATGCAATTCAGCAGCATATTACTACTTTTTGAAAAGGATGCTGTGGGCTCAATTTGTGTATATGCACAATTGTGCACTGGCTAGATTGATACACTGAATTAGTCTTAAGCTGTGAACAATAAGTTCATTCTCTTGCTATAATATTCACTGGTTTTTTTAGCACTTTCTGAAAGTGTTTATGCCTTGTCTGTCAGGTGCAACTAAAGTTATAAAAAAAAAACAACCTAGAGGAGCGGTGAAAGGTGCAAATTTTGCTGTTGCTAGAACATGACTACCTTAAAGACGGGCTTGAAATGGATGTAACAGTGTTTAGCATACCAGCAAATCTCTACTAAGGACTGCCTGCATGCTGACTTGAACTGCGTGTGTTGGACTTACTGTAAAGGATGGCTTTGCCAAATGTCTTGCACACCTCAGATCATGCAGCAGAATCACCCTGTTTGACTTTGCAAAGGGAAGATAAGGAGATGACAAATTTGGGACATGTCTGGGCATTTTCAGAAAGGATGCTAATGTAACACAACTTTCCTTCTTTAAAATGCTAAGGGTCTTGAGGGTGGGGAAGAGTGATTTAACTGCAGCAGTGCTTGATTTCACTATTCTCTTCCAGAATGAGTCCCTGGAGCGCCAAATGCGTGAAATGGAGGAGAATTTTGCTGTTGAAGCTGCTAACTACCAAGACACTATTGGCCGTCTGCAGGATGAGATTCAGAACATGAAGGAAGAAATGGCTCGCCATCTCCGCGAGTACCAGGACCTGCTGAATGTAAAGATGGCTCTTGATATTGAGATTGCCACCTACAGAAAACTGCTGGAGGGTGAAGAGAGCAGGTAATCACATGCAGACGCTTTTCTCAAACCAGGAGTTACTAGAAGATACTTTATAGCCATGTCTGATTTTATCCATTTCTTTTTTCCTTCAGGATTAACATGCCTATTCCAACCTTTGCTGCTTTGAACCTGAGAGGTAGGCTGTTTCTGCTATTTCAGTTTAGGCAGTTGCTCTATCATTAGCATGAGGGTTCTTGTATAAGTGCAGTTGGTTGTGAATATTTTTCTTGGATCTAACTACAGTATTTGCACTTACTTAACCTTGGATGGTAGCTGCTCTTTTGTTCCTGGACACGTATTTTTAAATATTGTTACATAGCAAGTAGTTAATTTGGATACCTGCTAAAAGTGCTTTAAAAGGCATGGAGAGAAAATGTCGAAGATCTGGCTTATTCAGAGCAGGAGACTTCTTTGTATAGTAAATTGGGATTCTTAAAGTAGACACTAAAATCTGTTACACCTCATTTCTTTGAGGAAGCACCTAATCTAGACTATTGGTAATAATCCCTCTTCTTCTGCAGAAACCAACATTGAGTCTCAGCCTATGGTTGACACTCACTCAAAGAGAACACTTCTAATTAAGACCGTCGAAACTAGAGATGGACAGGTGGGTGGTAACTTTAATTTTATTTCTATCACAGCTGGTTACCTTAAATTTTTAACTTCGCCTACTGCTTACTGCAGCTTGTATGTGGTAGTAAGTATTGAGTAGAACAGCAACTGTCACTCCAAGCTGTGTGAACATAGAGGTGTAGCAAACAAGTTTCTCTGGAAAAAAATCAAAATTCATCTGATAGTAAAACTTTAAGGTGGTGACTGCTACATGTGTATTGAGTATATAAGTTCATCTGAGTTAGCAAATTCTCAAAAGATTTCCTTAGGAAAACATGTGGCAGTAAACAGAGATACTTTACTTGCTTAGGATAAGATGCTGTTGTTGGTGTAAGTAAAATTTGCATGGTTTCTGTATGCTATTTACAAACTAGAATTTCTCATAAGTGAGAGCTGATACCCCCTTCTTCACAGTCTGGATGTTCCATTTCTAACTCTTAAAAAACCTTCCTACTAAAACTTAATGCAAGTGTTTCTGGTTTTCATTAGGTTATTAATGAAACTTCCCAGCATCATGATGACTTGGAGTAAAGCTGAAGTGAAGATGCATACTTACTAAAGGAGAAGTTCTTACCAGCAAGATTGAAAAAGTCCATGTCTTAAAGGAAGAAACAGCTTTCAAGTGCCTTTCTGCAGTTTTTCCATGAGCGCAAGATAATTATGCTAGGAAATAGGTCTTAGATCTTGCAAACTGACTCTCCCTGAAGGATTAGAGTTTACAATGGAGTCTAGTTTACAAATAGCAATATCTTGTGCTGCAATACTGTTTTTAAGTATCTGAATTCAATAAAACTGCTTTTTCCAGCACAGTATGAGCAACCTGTCGCTACTTCAATAAATCTTTGGAAAATGGCTCTTGATGTGTTCTAATTTGTTAACTTCATGACTTTCTGGAAAGCCATAACAACATAATGCTGGAATTATTATACGGTTGACATCTCTAGTACTGGCTGTGTGGAATGCTGTTTTTTTCAGTTTAACTAGATAAACTGTCTTACTCATTTACTGCTTAGGTTTTGGAACCAATTAAAATGGATTATAACTGGCAGATGCATAATGTATTATGATATTTCTTATCACTTGAATAAAATATGATACTTCAAGCTAATAAAAATTAATCTTGTTTCTATATACTAGTTAATGCAGTTACTAAATGTCAGTACCTGAAGTACCTTAAAACTTGGCTTTATAAAACATAGTAGTTATGGAGCAGAGAAATAGTTCATGTGAGCCCTTATCTCAGACAACACCTTGCAAAGTTAACAGCTGACTTGGTGCATTAACTTATTTTTCCAGGAAAAACTAGTTCCCAAAGGCTTGTTGGTGTTACAGAATCTACAAGAAGACTTTGGCTAGAGTGGGAGGTTAGGAGAGACTAACTTGCATTTTTGCTGACAATTCGAATATTTAAACTCTTTTTAAAAAAGGAGAGCCACCATGCTTGGTGTTCTCTGCTGAACATCGGTGTAAATTCAGCAGAGTGGGAACAAGGACATTTCACTCTGCCTTGCCCTAGTCTTCTGGGAGGCAGTAGTGGAAGTTGATGTCGTTTCTGGACACTTAAGTTTTCTTCTGCTGAGCAACTTACTTTTCAAACACAATAAAGACCCACAGCAGAGCCCCATTTAAGTAGCTACTGTGTTCTGCATTACTTCTGCTTCCTGTAAGCTTTTACTGAGGTACAAATTTTCTGGAATGAGTAACTGCAAACTGAAATTTTTCAGTTAATATGAGTAGCATTCAGGGTAAAGGTAGTTCTTCCATGTTGTACAGACACTCTCACTAGCATTCGGGAATTGATCTGTAAGAAAAGTTTACTGTTACCTCCATCTGATAAGGATGAAAACAATTTACTCCTTTTCCATCCTTATTATTTGCTCTAGTGTGTGAGTAGCTGGATGCAGTGCAGGCACTGGAGGGGGTGTGGGCACAGTAGGAGGCTGCTTTGCTCATCCCAGTTGCTGGCAGCAACAGGTTGGAAGTCCTGGAGACAGGATACTAAAGAAGCAGGTGGACAGTGCTTGGGGTGTGCTGAAACCCTCTGCAGCTCCAACTAACAAGCATCCTTGCAACCTGAAGGTAGGGCCTAGGCATGAGAGCAGTTTACATCTTTGAGCCATCCAGGCAGAATTGCTGCAGCTCTTCTTCACAGCAGAAAAGCACCTAAATTTTCAAACAAGGCGTGGTGCTGTTCTTACCCCACTTTCCTGTAGTAAGTGTTCAAAGACTTCAGCCTCCCACTTCTCATCAGGCCAGGGGGAAGTTTTCTCTTTGCTGTTGCACCAAACATGGGCTGATGAAACATGTAAATCCATTAGGCTGGGATATGTCCCTGTCCAGCTTGGTGCTTTATGTGCTTCCCAAGAGAAAAGTCCTGCAGCTAGTCCAGTGTTTGTTCTGGTGACTACCTTCATGCAAAAAGGGCCAGGAGTGACTCTGAGGAGAGTGCCTGGACCCAAGCCTCAGCCACAGCTTTTGCCTCAGCAAAGCAGAACAGATTCAACCTTGTCCACCACATGGTGGGTAGGATAGAAGGATAGTCTCACCAGAAATTGAGAGTGAACCC
Organism: Illadopsis cleaveri; assembly: GCA_013399915.1. Taxonomy (NCBI): domain Eukaryota; kingdom Metazoa; phylum Chordata; class Aves; order Passeriformes; family Timaliidae; genus Illadopsis; species Illadopsis cleaveri. The sequence continues at coordinate 390,502 of VXBB01012340.1, forward strand.
AGCCTTTTTCATGTTGTAGAGGTTACAGACACCAGGTTTTCTCCTACCTTTCAACATCCAGACTGAAAAAATAAAGCACAAATGAGCTTTTATGGGAAGTATTTTCTGTGATAATAACAGCTCTGGGCATGTGTAATATTTTTGAGCACTTTATAGGCATGAGTGTCAACAACCTTTCAGGACAAGTGGAATAAGGGGCTGATGTCCTGCCTGTTGCAGACTACTTAAGTCTCTCTCTGGATGTAGTTATTGAAAAATTGTGCTAATGCTAAATGTGATTTCCTGTCCCTTAAACAATGTGAGAACCCTGGTCTGTGGCATCTGGCAGTGTATGGCAGGGAGAGCCAGCTCCACTAGGGGATGGTGGGCACCTTTGGTGGCTCTGGGCAGAGACCCACAGCACAGTGTGCTTTTTGAAATGCACCTTGACCTCTGGAGTTTGTGATAGTCTTTCAGATATTGCTCCCATTCTGGCACCAGCTACCTGGCTCAGTGCTTTCTGAGTCTTTGATTGCTTCACTCAGTAGATTAAAGAAGTGCCTGTATCAAGCACTGACTACAGCAAAGAAGTTATTCCTGGCTCTTCAGTGTTTGGGGTTACTCAGAACACAGAGGAGTGTGTGGCAGACCTCTCAGTTCTGCGAATAAATAGAAAAATAAATAAAAATAAATAAACCTAGTTGCCAAGGGGATAAGAAGATTACAGGAAACCTCAAAAACTCACACCCCTGCGAGTACAAGAGCACCCTCATGGTGGAGAGTGGACAGTGGTTGTGTAAACTTCTCAGTGTTTGATCTAGGGGCACCAGCCTTATGCCCGTATTTAATTACTGCAAGCTGCTTAGTGCTGAGCCAGCAGCTGACCTCAGAACTGTATTTCACATCCTAATAACTGCAAGCAGCAGCTGCACCAAGTGGGGCAGCCATCACCGATGGCCGAGAACTTGTCCTGCCCTCCAACGAGCCCCACAAAGCTGCTCCTGTGACCTTACATAGTGAGTGCCTCCAAATGTTCCCACAGTCAACAGTAATAATCCTCCAGATGACTGAGAATCCTCATATTTAGTTTGTTTTGCCTCATGTAGCCAGAACCTTGTTTTCCTTTTTTTTTTTTTTAATAGTCTTGCAAAACACGGAAACTGTTAGCAGAGACTCCATATTCCAAGCCTCTGAGAACATGTAGCTAATGCAGTTCTGCCATCCAGTTGGTCTGCTTTAGTATACAGCAAATATACCTTCCCCTCCTTCCTTCCCTCCCTCCCTCCTTCCCTCCCTCCCTCTCTCTACTCTCTCCCTCCCTCTCTTTTTCTTTCTTTTTCTCCTCTCCTCTCTTTCATTGTTGAACACATTTTTTTGGCTCACAGAGTGCTTGCAGTTCTGTCCCAGCCAAAGGCTCTGGCCTTCTCTCTTGCCCTCCCTGTGGCAGCTCTTTTCAGTTGTTACATCAGTTAGTGAATCTGGTGCTTTCACTGTTGCCATGCTCTGCTGTATGGTATATGTATATGTGTATGTGTATGTGTATGTATATGTATATGTATATGTATATGTATATGTATATGTATACATCTGTAATTTTTTAAGTGCATGGACGAAATACCTACAAGACTGCTCTGAGGTTCTGAATGTTCAGCTGTGAGGTTAACTTGCTCAGGACACTTTGGCTGAAGCCTGCTGAGAGCATGTAGGAAGCTGCCCATCATGGTGGTGGGGGCTGGCCTTGCTGGGCCTCAGGCTGCAGCTGCCCCACAGACTGACAGGAGCCTGGGCAAAGTCACAAAAGCATCCAAGGAACTTTCAGAAAACTGCTGATAGGACAACACTCGTCCCAGTCCATTGGTAAACTTCCCAGCTGGGGAGTGGGCCAAATCCCACCAGGCCCAGCACCTGTGGTTAGAGCTCTTACAGGGCTCACATTCAAAGTCCTATTTGCAGGTGCAAGGTCTCACATGTAAGTAGGTTACTGGGCATTTTGAGACTGCTCTGTTTTCCCATCAGTCAGTCATTTAAACATATCCTGTAAATTCTCAATTACATTTAGGCACCCATGGAGCATGGAGACAGTTGTGGCTGACATTCCCATCTTGGTGGCAGTCATCAAGGACCCAATGCTGCATGGAGATCATGTCCTGCTGGAGCACACCTGGTGTTGGGAGGGACCTGCTCCTGGCCAGGGCTTGCTTATGCCAACTGCTAGAAGGGAAGGCATCCAGAGGATATAAATTCCCATGTTTGGAGAGGATGAACAGGTGAGTGGGTGGATAGAGAATTTTGCTGGTGCCCTAACAAGTATTGGAGATTTTAATTATAAAATCTTTCCACAGGGAAGGGAAGCCTGGATATTGCCAAAAATTTTAAATTAATTTACATAGAAAAGACTGCTCTAAGAGACACTTATTTGAGTGCAGTCACACATGCAGAAATAGGAAGTGCCAAAAATAAAATTACATCTTCAGTCTTTGGTCTCTTCATGCTCATGCATAACCCTGTGGATCTGAGCTGCAAGTTCATGGGCCCTGTCTTACTGAGTACACACACCCACCAGCACTTCAAGGAATCACTACTGCTCACTGCTAGAGCATTTCACATCTCCTGAATTTGTGTTTCCTGAATTTATCTGCTTTCAAGAGTCTGAATTTTTAATTTCCTCTAGAGTACCCTCTGCTGTTCTTCATGGTCCTTTGCAACACCCCTGCAGCAGGTGAGGTATTGTCAGCCCTGTTTGAAAGTAAGGCCATGGAGCACAGCAGTCAAGATCAGAAGTGGAAGGCAATCTCAGGGGTCCACTGGGAAGGTGTTTCGTTTAGCACGGTGTACTTTTAAAGCATTTACTGATTTCAGGTCCAGGTATTTTCCCAGTCTAGATTTCAGATTAAGTTCCCACAAATGAAGCTCACACATTACGGAGTTCCAATGTAAAGCACAGTTCAAGTGAAATTCTCAGCTTCAGCCAGGAAATAGCACAAACATGGAAAAATCGCTGTCTCCAACAGTGCAGAGTTACCTTTGCCATAAGACTTTTCCTGTCTGCGGAATATCACATCCTCCATTCCATGTTCCCTCCTTCTGCACTAAGGGCAGCAGTGCTCTGGATAACAGGCCCCCTCCCAACCCAGTCTAAGGCCATTCCCTAGGCCCACGAGCTGGTCAGAGGGAGAAGTTGCTTGTGGGCTTTCATGCACAGCAACCAAACTCATTGCTTCTGGAAAGGGCAGTCCACAGCAGCCTCATCTCTGCACAGTGGCGTCATATTTTCTTTACAAACGCCTCAGCCTGACATTTTGTGTTGGTTTCTTTCTCAGAGATGTATTGCAGCTGTCTCCCTGTGGTGGGTGACGTGAACTGCAAGGCAAAGACAGCCTTTCTGGCTGGTGAGTGCTTGCCTGTAGTGAATGACACGGGGTGGATGGGACGGCTGCAGAGGGAGGGATGCCACATTCTCCAAGAACTGTCCTGCAGTTATTCTCTGCTGCTGTCAGCGAGACAGGAAGATGTATCAGACTTGACAGACAGCATATAAATACATTTTCAGGATGGAGAAGTGTGGGGGGTTGAATTCGGCCAGCAGCCAAGCACCTACAGAAATGCTTGCTTGTCCTTGTCACTACCAGTGAGATGGGGGACAAAAAAAGGAAAAACCAAAGTAATAAAATTGGTGAGTGGAGATAAGACAGTTTAATAGGTAAAGAAAAAAGCAGGGGTAAAAAAATCCAGGAAAAATAAAGGCAATCACACACTATGCCCCACAGCCAGACAGAGGCCCACCTGGTCTCTGAACAACGACCGCCTTGGAAGCCTTCTTCTTCCTTTAACTCAGTGTCTATTTCTCATGACTGAGCTGACTGAACATCACATTGTATGGTATTTGGCCAACTCAGGTCATTTGTCCCAACTGTGTTTCTTCCCAGTCTCTTTCCACTCTCAGCCAGACTTGTTGATGGGTCAGAGTGGGAAAAAAAGAGGAATCCTGGATGCCTTATAAGCACTGTTCAGTCAAAAAATCAGTGCACCATCAACACTGTTTTAGTCACATATCCTAAGCACAGCACACCCAGGCTGCTGTAAAGACAGCGAACTCCATCTGGGCCAGACTTAGTCAAGGATCTTGCAGAAATTCAGATGGGGGTGTGTGTCTCTGTACCTGGCAGTGGGGTGGAGGCCATATACAAGGTCTGAGAATGACCCATATTCAAAGTCCATATTTTCCAAATCAAGGGGAGGGTTTGAAGCCCAGATGTCCCAACTTAAGACACATTATAGACTTCATGGGTGTCCAAGAAATGTATGAGCTAGAAGATCTCTGCCCTTTTATACAACCAGCTTTATAATACATAGAAAAGTGAGTAATATGGGGAGGTTTTGCTGTCTGAAGCACTCCATGAGCAGGCCAGTTTCCATTCCCATCTCTAGCTATTTTTTTCACTACTGCAAAAATATCTTGGCTCCCACTTACTGTAAACCACTACAATCATATTTTTAAAGTTTATTTTGAAATTTGGAGATCATAATTGCAAACACACTTTCTGCTCCAGCAGTCCCTCTTTGATGATGCTTGCTGGAGCGCATGACAGATTTGCCCCTGGCTTTTCCTCTCAGCTCTTAGTGCCCTACAGCTGGGTGGCTGTGGAAGTGTGTTTCTGTACCACACAAAGTACTTTCCTTCATCCTTTAGGCTAAAAAATACTGGACTGTGATCTAGGAGGGGTCTGGAGTGGGAAATTCTTGCATTGGTAGGGTATGCTTCTATTGTGGCCAAATCCTGTTCAGTATTCAGTTACTCTCAAAATGAAAGAGCTTTTTCTTATATGTTAACAGAATTTATTGTTTTTCATTTCATGTCCATTGCGTCTAGCCCATCTCCTGGATACCACTGAGGAGAGCCTGACTTTGTCTTTGGTATTCCTGCCATCAGGTATTTATGTGATGTAAATTGATGTGATCCCCCTGAGCCTTCTGTTCTCCAGGCCACAGACTCCCAGCTCTCTCGGCCTCCTCTACTTGTATTTCAGGTACTCCAAGCTCTTCATTGTCCTCATGGCAATTGGTTCAACTTGTTCCTGTGCATCCATCTCTCTCTTGTACTGGGGAGCCCAGAACTGGACATGGCATTGCAGAGGCATCTCACCAGGGCTGTGTAGAAAGGAAGGATCACCTCTTCCAGAAAACTTAGCTTCATCATATCAAATTATACTGACTAGTCATAAAAATCATCCATAGAAAGTGGTGGCCTGGCAGATGTGGGGGGAGTATAGGCCAGAGCCCTACAACATAAGAAAAGTCATTTTGGGTCAGGCCAGTTATCTGCCTGGCTTCCTACAGAGATTGCTGGGGAAAAGGGCATAAGAAACTGTGCTCCAATTCCTGGAACAGCCTTTGTTTTGAGGCAAAGAGAAATTCAGGGGCTTTTTGAGCCAGTGGTTTTATCAACCATTGATGAAGTTGTCTGACTTGACTTGAGCAGTTTCGTATTTTTAGTTTCTAACAGAGTGTATTTCATAATATGACAGTATACCAGGGAAGAACATTGCCTTTTGATTTTATCCTTATTGTCTGATCATTTTGCTGACTTTCCAGGAGTTCTTGTGTTATGAAACCTGGTAAATAATCATCCTGTACTCAACCCCCTCCATGTTATCCCTTATTTGACAGATTTCCCTTCCCTGCAAGTGTTCAAGGACAGGTTGGGTGGGGTCTGAGCACCTGATCTAGTGAAAGGTGTCCCTACCCGCAGCAGGGAGGTTTGAACTACATGATTTTTAAGGTCCCTTCCAACCCAAAATGTTCTGTGAGTCTATAATTCTCTACTCGCTCTCCTCCAGCACATTTGCATGTTTCAACATTTATAGTGCCTTTTCATAAGGAAGTCATCCTGTAACCCTAATAATCCTCATCACTCTACTCGTGATTCTAGTTCTGCTATGATCTGTTTAAAAGAAGGTGACTAAGAATATGTGATCTTCAAAACATGTGCATTGGGGCAACACAGAGTGACATAATGAGAACTCCTGTTTTGTACTCCAAGTAAGTAAAAATATCCTAGCTACTTTTTTGATCACTGCTCAGTACTAGGATGATGTTTTCAGAAAGTTACCCAAAGTGACTCAAAGATCTGTTTCCTAAGGACAAATAGCTATGAGTTATTTTTTCCCCCTACTTTGCCGTCACTGACATTAAATTTTCATTCCCCGTTTGATCACCCAGTTATCCAGGAACACAATACCCTTCTGCATATTTGAGCTCAGCATTAATATTGATTGCCCTTTTTTCTATTGTCAACCTGCTGGACAGCCTTGGCTAGGTCCCTGGGGAATGTATTGAATGGTAAAGTCCAGTGTATGAATTCTTATGGTAGCCCACTGACAGCTTCCTTCCACAGTGAAGGCTCTCCATTATTTCTATAATTTCCCAGCTTAAAACTGGGAGAACATGACCTTTGTATCTCTTAGAAATCTGAAGTTATTGTTACACAAAATATTTTGACAAAATCTTCCATCTGCACCACTGTTAGGCACACAGCTTATATGATCCTATAGATGTTTCCACCACATCCATGAGGCGTAACTTCCTCGGGAAAAAATGCATGTGGAATCCTACCCAGCACAGCTGCTCTCACAGTTCCTCCTGATCTTTCCAGGTAAAAAACATTAGTGTTATTGCTCTCTAGATTTCAGCATCACCCTGGAGGCTCTTTTTGAGAGTCTGAAGTTATAAGTTATACTGACCATTGTCTGTTCCTCTGACACCAGACGCATTGCAGTTCACAAATTAGCAGTTTCATGCTGAGTTCCTGCAGAGCTGCTTGATGGTTGCCATTCTGCCTTCCTACCTGTCAATGTATTGATTTGTTTCAAAACCTTTTCAGTTTGGGATTGTTCTTCATCTGTCTCAGGGGGCTCCTTCACCTTTTCCTTAATGAGCTGCATTCATCTAAGCTTTTTCTTATTTTTGCTGAGTAATCTTTTTACTTCTTGACTATCTCACTGGAAGCTGCACTGAATTTCTGGCAGACATCGTGGTTTGGATGTGCCTGAAAGTGTTTTTTATTGGCAACTTACCACTTGAAAAGGTATTTGAACCATACTACTTTTCAACTGACAGATTTTCCTAGGTTTCCCATTTGGATATGACTTCTGTCAAAGTTTAGTAGTTCCTTTCATTGTCCTTTAAAACTTGAGTGGTGCTTTCTGTGAGTTTTTTGTTTTTACTTTTCCCTTTTTTTCTTTTACTTTTCTTTTTTCTTGAAGGCTTTTCAGCATGATAGTGGGCAGTTCTCAGTTTAATATGGTATCATGGTTTAACCTCAGCTGGTAACTGAGTGCCAGACAGCCACTTGCTTGCTCCCTGCCCCTTCACCCCTGGTGGGATGAGGTGAAGAAACAGATAAAGTAAAACACAGGAACTGAGATAAGAACAGTTTAATAATTTAGATAATGTATAAAATATTACTACTAATAATTATTACAATGAAAAGGAAGATTACCAAAAGAAAAAGAGAGAGGAATAAAACCCAGGAGAAAAAAGTGATGTGCAATACAATTTCTCACCACCCACTGACTGATGCCCAGCCTGTCCCTGAGTTGAGCTCTTCCCCTCTAGGTCAACTCCCCCCAGTTTCTATCCTGGACATGAGGTTCTGTGGTGGGGAATATCCCTTTGGCCAGTTTCATCAGTTGTCCTGGCTCTTCTCTCTCCC
>VXBB01012340.1:403219-453986 GCA_013399915.1 Illadopsis cleaveri
TCTTCTCTGAGTGTGAGTATCCAGATTCAAGGGATACGCTGCCCAGTCAAGAGTCATGACATTCTCTTTGCAGCACTGTGTTACACTGAGAACTGGTTTCCACGTTACTGTTGCTTACCTCCAGTAAGGTCTCCATGGCTCCCAAAGTTCCTCCGACTCACAGCTACTTTATGCCTTGCTAATGAATTTATCCAAGCGAAGCAGTGAAAATCCCTAAGTGAAAGCTGTTTGACTTGCACTGCTAGATTGACAAACTAAGCTAAAGCCAAAGTACAATCGGATTAAACCACTTTTAATGTGTCTATTCAGGGCTGCACAGCAGTTCAAGTACACAAATCCAATACTGATTTCAACAGTGAACATTTGATAAAGTGCTTTTACATTCTGATTAACTTTTTGTGACTGTGAAAATTGTTTTAGAGGTCAAAGAAATTAAGTTCACTAAGTTTGTTATTCACAAAGGTTAAGGTACACCTATTCTCTTTCAGAGAATCCTTATCAGCCTGATCTCATTATATGCTGTCTCTAAAGGATGTTATATAGTCTGCTACTTAGCTACTATTTCCCTGCTCACAAGGTGTAATGCAATAGGGTAATGATCAGGCCTCAGTCAAGTCATGGCTGTGTATGAATAAGGAAGGTGGTATCTCAGTTTGGGGTTGCACCTGCATTTCACCCACTCCCTCAGGGTGGAACACTGAACTGTGGGCCAGCACACTGAATGTACTGGCCAAGCTAGTCACTCGACACTTCTTCCATAAACCAGTGAACCTAGGATTTATCACAAGCTGATTTAGACACCTAAAACAAACCAGTTGTATCATACTCTATTTCTCTCCGTGACCATAAAGGCGATTAATCCACAGTAGCGACTTTGAACTGTAGTGATGACACCTGCAGTCAGTTCCATGGAAACCACCTTTGGTGTTAAAATGCATCTACTTCAGTTCACTGCTAGACTGTACAGCATTGAACTCTTCAGCTAGCCCACATTCCCCTCTCTTTTTTTTCTTTGCCCCTGGTCTGAGGTCACTTTGCAGTGATCTTTCATCTCAGCTGATCTCTTGGTGTCTGACTTTTGAAATTAATATCCTCAGCTAATCATTCAGCTCCTGCAGAGCACATACAACACAATCAGTATAATTACTTCGTGTCATACCTCAGTTGTCACTTCAGTTTAATGGACTGCAAGTAAGATGAACTTGAAAAATGCTCTAAGTTAATGTTCTTAAAGTTTCTGTTTAGACTCTTCTGAAAGATGTTAAATGTATTCAGAAAAAGAGATTTCATCCTAGAAATTATTATCTGTATTACAGCAAAGCAAATAGGGCAAACAGAATTCAGAGGTCTATGATTCAGGCACTGTTGAAAAAACATTCAAAGTAGATACAGAAAGTGTCAGACATGATGGGACTGATCTAGTAAATGTAGGTGTTTATGATGTAGGAATTTATATATAAACTAATCACTGACTATGAAGGAGCCTCCTGTACTTAAGGACCATGGAGCTTGGCATAAAAGTCTCCCTACCTTGAACTGGAGACTGTGGGTGGTGAGATGAGTCTCAAGCTATTTCCTCCCATCACCTCACTCAGCCTTACAGCAAAGTGAGGTGCCCATCTGCCTCCCACTCTCAACCCTTTCAGTGTTTCAACACGTTTGGCTTTTTAAAACACAATTATTTTATACCAGCATTTGATGGAGAACTGTGAATTCAGTGTCAGAGTACTGCAATCTTCCATTTTAGGTCACTCCCTCTGCCACTTAATAATCACATCCCCTCATCCTTCTTTCGTAACCTTTCTCCATGACGTATCACACACGAGCATATCCAGAGTATCTTAAACCTTGTCTCCCACTCTTCTACTCTAGGGACTCAGAGAAGATCATCTTTTTTTGATCCAGCCTTGAAACCTTTCCTGAGAGTGTAAAAACTTTTTTTTTTTTTTTTTAAGGAGAACCAACTAATGTAAAATCCAGCTAAAGAAGAGTCCTTTTGCTTCTCTTTTATGTCATAATCCAACTTCAGGACATGTATTGAGGCAGCATGCCACCACCCACCTCAACTCCTTCCTCTCCTACAGGTGACTCAGATCCATCATTTCTACCTTTCAGGCAGGAACCCAAGGGTGGGGGTTGGTAGCAGCCCAGAAGCAGGAGCTGTGGCTGTGCTCTGTTAGAGGGCACACACACTGGGGGGCTGCAGCCCACTCCTGGTGTCCTGCTTGGACTCACAAAAGGTTTTGCACAATGCATATTGTTCAAGAGAAACTGTCAGTACTAAAGGGGCAGTTCAAACTGAGGGACCTTTACTGAGTGATTTTTATTAAAACTCTACACATAATAAAAGAACAATTTTTGTCCTTACAAAGATTAAAAGCTAAACAAAAAGAACCAATGTTCCTGCAGGGTTGGATTTACACAAGCAGCACTGTGCTTAAAATTCAGTCAGAATATTTTTGCCTTAACAGTCTCTCAAATTACCTAATGAAAGTAGTTTCAAATATGAAAGTTATTACATTTCTAATGCTTATATAATTTTCCCAGCATATCCAGCATTTCTTCCTCCGATATCAGCAGCAGTATGTGAGCTCCTGGACTAATTCAGCTTTGCTTCCCTGTGCTGTAGAAAACAGATAGCAGCTTAAATTCAGTCCTCACTGGGGTCTCTTTTTTTTTTCACTTACAAGATAAAAGATCTGCAGTGCTATACTTAAGAGCTAATGCTTTCATTATGGTATCTCCATTAACCAGATGGTTCTATCTATCAGTCTGCAGTGGCCATGAGACCTTAACATTCCTATTTAGTATTAATTTGCTCTGGTGCAGAGTGAGGATGACACAGACACTTGATGGAAAAGGCAAGCTAAAACTTAGCCATTTATCTCAAAACTCAGGCACATTTAGTTACCAGAACATGGGCATACTGGGATCCTTGAGAAGGAGGCAATCTCTCCTCAGCTTATAAAATGCTGATGACTTCCTCAGCCCATTTGTGTATTTTTCCAGCTGCTGGCTGGGCTGTGGCTGTGATTCCAGATTCCCTAGCCCACTGCAATGGCTTTTAGCTAGCTTCTGGACCAAGCTAGTGCCCTTGTGTCGTAAAATCTTCACATGACACTTCTTCCCTAGCAGACGCAAGAGGAAAACCTAACTTGGTCTTGGACCATGTAATTGCTCCTGGGAACATTCCCTCTAAAGCCCTTCTAACAGCAGTGAGCAGGTGTTTCCCACAGCAGGAGTGTCACCTTGATGGTAGGTGCTCTGCCCCTACACGCATGGTTTGAGCTTGGTGTGATCCAGAGGTACAATGACTACATGACAGGCATAACTTCAGTGCACAACCACTTCTCTCCCACTCTCCTCTTGTCCAGCTGACTTTTCCGAGACTGTTCCCCTTCTAAACAGGGAATAACAGCATGGCAATGAATTGTCTAGGGCTGCACTCAGTTACTCTGTACTTGGACCAAGCAGTCCTGATCATCTCTCAGTGCTGCTCTTTCAACATATAGCTGTTCATAAATACTTGAGATGGCTAAGCTCAATCTAAGACACTTTCCTCAGCAGAAATCAAACTGTTGATTTAGAACCTCTCTGATTATGGGGACACATTCACATCTGCATCACTCATATATGCCATTCCAGCTGCCAGCACAGCAAACAAAAGAAACCCTTTGGTTCTGATCATCAGTGAAAGATCATCTATGGGAAAGAGGTAGGCCACAAAGATCCAGATCTTAATCTTCAGGCAGAAGCCACTTGATGATCCAGGAGGCCCAATAAAAGCTTTCAGTTCTAAACTTCTGTTCTGTCTGCAACAAAATTTGGCAATTGCAGTTCAGTCCCTAGAGGGCCCTAAAGGATAAGTCCTCCTCACAAAACAACTGCATGTACATATTTGACCTGATTCAATGAGGCAGTCAGCTTCTATTTGGAGAAGTCACAGTAACTGGCACAGAAGTTCTATGACTGCCTTCTGCACAAAAGTAAAGAGTAAATGTTTGGAGGGAAAATTCTTTCTCTGAACTTTCTCTGTTTGAAATTCATTCACTAGAAGCATGTTTGTATGTGACCAAAACCTATATTAAGAAAAAATCCTAACATAAGTGACTAAATTATGCATAGTAATCTATTAGATACACATCTATCAGACATTTACTCATGGTCAGTATTTTGTTAAAAAAAACTTTTGCATCTGTTATTTAAACATTTTCCATTAATCATTGCTTTTGAAGCATTTAGTTATAATTAGAGATAGTTTTCAAATTTTAGAGCTATTTTCAGAAGAAGATGGTAACAATTGTGTTTTCTTGTTTGGTTCCTTTCCATGCTTGATGTTTGTTCAAGAAATAATTTTTGGAAGTATTTCAAGTCATTAGAAGTAACAAAAGAAGATTAATTTTGTTACCATTCAAGAACAGAAAATACTGAAATCACTTGAAGATACCATTTAAGCAACAGATACTTACACATGCACCAGTGCCCCAATCCCCTATCCTTGTTTTTAAGCACAGCCTGCTTTTTTGTTGCAAAATTTTAAGGAACTGTCCACATTTCTACTGTCAGTTGCTGATACTGTTCCAGAGGATTCAGACGAATGCATTTTCTATGCTGCTGCCTCAGGAGACATATTTTTGGTTGTTTAGTCTCAAGAATTCACAAAAGAAAAATCCCACCACAATTATGTCTAGTAAGTCTTTATTTCCAAACATAAATTGCAAAAATATTCTATTACAGAACAGGTAACAAGTACAGAATTCTAAGTATGCCTTGTAACAGTGAAACCATTGCCTCCTTGACAAAAAAATCATCAGGCACTTAAAACATGAAAACAAAGTACAAATTAAACCAGCTGTAACAGATGACTCAACAATACAACTTCATCTTTGTTTTCTGTAATAAAAGCACACACACAGCTGAGGGGCTCCTGCCTCCTCCTAAACCCTGCGCAGAGACATTTCTATATTACGCTGCACACATTCTACTCAGACAATATCAAGTTCACATCTGAAAACATAAATAAGTTCAGCACTGAGAGAATTTGAGGAACCTTTTTGTAACAGCAGCAGCAGAGCCTACACTAGCAGCTTCAGAGAGCTTGGTGCATGTGGAGGAGCACAATTATACCAGCTCCACGGGGGAATAAGCTCTGCTTTTACAATTGCATTGGAAAGAATGGAGCTGAAATGAATGCAAACAATACACATTTTAAGGGACAATGAAACCTCTGGGCAAAAACTATCATGGTAACTTTATGAAATTACATTTTGACACATGGACCAGTCTCTGAAAAGAAAAGCCACACATTTGCCATCCCTGAGGAGCAGCCCTATGTAGGACCTCTCCATTCACCTGTTTTGTCCCTTTCAGATCTTGAACTAAATCAGAAGCAGAGGTTGCCTCTTACGCCTATCTTAGAAAGATAAATCTAAGATGAAAGTGTCCAAATGACTAATGAAAATACTCCTCCAGAAATCAGTCAAATACCCTTAAAATTATTTTGGCTTGTATGACTGTTTTTTAGGTGACATTATGTAACTTTACTCACACACTTTACTCTGGTGGCTTTAAAAAAGAAGAATATTCAAAATAATTTTAATTAGGTACTCAAAAGAAAATGAAGAATATTAACATAAAGAATACATATGAAGCCACTATGTAAATAGTACATATAAAAATGCAAAAATGTCAGCTGTTATACTTCAATGTCACAAGAATTCAAGAATGGGTTTGTATTATAAACACTGACAATAAATACACCAAGGAGGAAGTGTTTTTAGGGAAACATCTCACAGCCAAGCCAAGAGCTGAGTAGCCTAGCACATTGTCCTATGGATTTGCTGTGAAGAACCTCCTCTTGTCAGGGACTAAAGTGAATAGTGAGGAATTTAAACCCAGCAATGTTAACAACAGGCTATCCTGTCACAACCATTTGCATGATTCATTCTGATGGGCTCTTGCCTTGAAACCGTGATGGGATCATTAAATACTTCCATCATGCATTTCGAGTTTTCTCCCTCACTGGAGAAAAGAGGGATGGAACAAACACAAGACACAGAAGTACCAGGTGCAGCAACAAACACTGATGTATTGCTGAAGGTACATCAGGATTTAGCAAAAGACAGACTTGAATGTTCCTTTGATGGCAACATGAGGATGTCACTCCTTGTATTTCACAGCCAGACAGTTTTCATCCTTAAACCTGTATCTGCCAACACCTGCCACCCAAGGGCAGTTATTGCTCAGAGTGCTCAGAGTGATGTGAGGCAGATCAGCACACATCACAGTACTACACTGACTCCTTGGTCGGTGGTAAACCCAAGCTGATGTACTCCCATCGTGTTAAGCTCCTGCTGCACTGCTGGAATCTGCTGGACATGGAGAGCACACTGACAGGCTGCTGCCCCTGTAGCTGTAACCCAGTAACCCCGGGTCACTCCCCTAGTGAGCAGCATTCCCAGAATAGGTAGGTATTCTGAAATGTGCCCTTATGAAAGGAGACCACAAAATAACAGCAATAGTCCCTTTGTTTACAGGCATGCTGCAGAGTGTTTCTGCTCTACTTGATCAGAATGATAATTTAGAGCCAATTAAATACTTCATGAAAATCTGGAACAAAGGTTAATAAATCTGCCCACTTGTTGTATGCTGTGGGTGAAAAGCCTTAAGGATTTCCCCAGAGTATCCTGAGAGATTAGCAGCATTTGAAATTTTTCTGTCTAGAAACTCAGAGAAGGATGATCCTGCCTAGAATGACAGAATTCAAAATAAAGACAGTCGGGCCTTCTAAAGTAACTACATGCTCCCTTGTCACTGTTGTTGCCTAGCAGACCTAGAGATTAAAGAGATCTGCTGCTGAAGTACTACAAGGTGAACGATTACCTGGCTTTGAATATTCTAAACTATGTTTAACTAAAAGGCTCATGTGTAAGACATCTACTGCTTCAATGCATGCAGCAAGTGGCTATCAGCTGTTTGAAATAGAGCTGTTTCAGAATAAAGCACTCCACAGAATATTCCTTAGGTTTGATCTCACAGACTCCTGTATACAGGTGGATGTGTACTTTGTGGACCTGAGTGTCCCTGGAGGAGCTACTGCATGGATATTCAGGACCTCCCTCCACAAATTTGTCACAGGAGAACAAGTGACAGGACAAAAAAAGATCTCTAGGTCAAATGGATCTAAACCTAGATTGGTATGTTAGGCTGCAGCTCCACCACAGAGTCTGTGCAGGCTCAAGGTGTACATGATCAATTAACCCAGATGAATTAACTGATCCAGATATTTGCACCAAATAAAATCAACTAATACCTAACAACATGAATATTTTGCTAGTAATTTAGAGAGCCACAGAAGGTCAGAGGTCACCTAGATAATTTAGTTTTTCCTGAGTCACTCAAGACAGAGAATTTCATCTTTTGTCAAGCATGGTGGTATGTCAGTCATCTCATTACTGTACAAAGGAAAGAGAATCAAAGTCAGAGTAACTGGTCTCAACCCCCTCAGGCCTCATTCACCTCTGTTCTCTGCAGATGCTGTTTTAGATGCTGGGGTCAGAAGAGGCTGAAAGCAAAGGCATGCTGATTAACAAGCAAGTTTATGCAAGTTTACCATCAATGAACTGAAAATTTTTCTACTCATCATTTCTGAATCTGCTGGCGTCACCAGCTTGTTAAAATGACTGTAATGGGAAAGAGAGAAGGGTGAACAATAATCAGCAGTGTAGGCACCAAGAGTCCTTAGTGTAGATCCCTTAAGCACTTTCTGGCACCACAAGGAGAGATGGGCTCTGGCTCACCAGAACAGCTGCTGTGCTGCCAGTCCCCCTTGCAGGGGCCCATCTCTCCCTTCTGACCAGGTAGATCCTCAGAGATGTCACCTTCTGAACTTGCTCAAGTTTTCAGGGCACCACTGGGTCTGTCCAACAGCTGCCAGACAACAAAAGGCACCTCTTGTGTCCCTACAATCCCACCTGCATGGTCTTACCCCCTCCTTTGTTTTGACTGTGAAATTCCCCTGTCTCTTGGCATGAAACAATTTTCTCATTCTGTTGCCATGGGAGGGTTTCCCATCTCAGTGTGCCAAAACAGCTCGGTGGGGGACAGGCCAAGGCCAAATGCGGCATGAAGGGAGGGGTGCAGCACAAGAACAGAGACTGGACCTTGCAGCCATTCCCCTTAAGTCACCACGAAGCTACAGACCAACTTAGCACCTTCAATTAGGCAACGTGAGTATCACACTAAGCTGCCTTCCTTGAGGTCTAAACCCAGTAATTTACAGCATGTTTTACAAGCTGCAAGCATAGCAGTGTTTGATTCACAGTCACGCGAACTCCCTAAGAGACACTAAGCAGGGCTGCATAGCACTCCACAGGGTGAAGACAAATAATCAACTCAAGGCAGCACTGGATCCTGAAGGAGGATGCAACATTAGAGATTCAGAGGAGAAAAAGGAAAAAAAGCAGCCAGGCAGGCTTTAATCTAATGATGCTGTGATGCAGTTGTGCAAGGACACTGTCAGCTTCTGCAAAGGTACAGTGGAAATATTAGCACACTGTCAGTGCTTCTATCTTTAGAAAACTATTTGATCTCAATATTCATTCCACAGCATGTGACAGCACTGGAGGCCCACAAACCCTAAAAATGAATGTTCCTGATGTGAAATAGAGAGAATTGAAAGGTCCTTACTAGCCTTCGGTCAAGAATCCTTAATCCGAACTGATGTTGGCTCAGTCTTGCAAAAGTGTCATAAACATTCCCAGCCAGGTACAAAATCCATAAATTATTATTGTTAACCTGGCACAGGTATAAAATAAATTAGAAATAATGTATTCAGCTACTCAAGAAAACATCATTTCCCACAGTAAGTGTACTTCAGCAAGTCTTGATCAATCTGATGGTACCCTGTGATGCAGAAATTCCACTATCAACTTGCCCAGCCCGTGCTTGAATTAACATGACCCAGCCACCCAGCACACAGCACCAGTAGTTACAATAAAGCTGAGTACAAAGTCTGCCCTCCTGTAGAGAGAAGTGGATGCAACTAACATCTCATACTGACTTCATGTCTGGAGCAAGGCCTGAGGATCTTAATCTAAAGTCTAATAGAGTATATTTTTAATCTACGGAGAGTTAAGAGCATTTGTAGGAAAGGGTAGAAAAGGTCAACAACTCCTTCAAGTATTTCTTATCAGCCCTGTGTTCCACCTAAATCACTGGGAGCCTTGAGAGCATGGAAGTTCAGGCCTTCAAGCCATTGGCATGTTTAAACTTTGTGGAAACAGTGGTAAAAAAGTCACTGGCTGTCCATACTACAGAAGTTTCCATTTGCTTTCAATTGTGAGTGCTACATCACATTCCTTCAGTTAAGACCTTACCATCAAGGAAGCCAGAATACATTTCCTCTTTTTGGCTACATTTCCAAGTTGTTTACTTCATAAGAGCATTACTGTACTGGGAATTACACTTCCTGTCTTCAAATGCATTCTGATGATCTTTCCAGTTACTAATACACCTGTGTTTCAAATAATGTAGCTGGACAGAAATAGTTCTGACACACAGTAACTTTGGCTCTTTGTGGTGTGTCACGGTACACTGTTTACACTTACTCACTGAGACAATGCAAGACAGTATTACCAAATGCTTTTGAAAAAAGTTGCTTCTTTGCTGCAAATTAATTTCATTTTCTCCTTTCCCCATCTTCTTCTTCACACAACCAGGTTTTGCCCCTTTACTCATGCTGAGTAGTTGAATTTAGTTGAATTGAATTTAGTCAGAGCAATGAATGATCTTGCATCTCTAAGCGCACATAGAGCACTTGCAATTGTTCTGGATACAATGTAAGAACCTGTAAAAGATGTATGAATTTTCCCCAAGACAAACCATGTAGCTGCTACACAGCCAAGATCACCTCACTGCTCTACCCTAGACTGGAATAGGTTACAGTCCTTACATGAACACAGGTGTGCCTTTGTCTGTCAGGATGAAATAGAGCAAGGCTCTCCTCAACCTCAGCTGTTTGCATCACCCAAAGGACAACTACATCACTTTGCACAGCTTCTATTAAAAACACTCCATGTGCGTGATTTATAGCAGAGGAGATGCTCTTTTGGGAGCAAATTTGTCTTTGATCTATAACTGGTATGTTGCAGTAGGCAACCATCCATAACAACATGGGTGCAGGTTCTTGCAGCAGCCAGCTCTCTGCACATGAGCAGCAGATATCTGTGGCCAGAACATGGCAAAAATCTCACTGCTGGGGAAGAAAAAAGTGGATTGTGGTGCTGGAACTGGAACAGATCAGAGTAAATCAAACCCTTGTGCTCCCCTCTTGCAGTTACCAGCTGGTAATGCAGATGGACTCATCAGCTCAATTCTGCTGCCTTTGTTTCTGTTAAAGGCTCTACTGACACTCAGAGGTCCATATGTGTGTTAATGTCACCAGTTATTGCCCCAAAGCACTATGTATTTTTAAAAACCTCCTATTTTCAAAAATTGACTTTATTGCTGATATTTGCAGTCAGAATTTACGGACACTTCTGCTTGGGTAGGAGTAATACTGGATTCTTATATCATTATCCTGGAAATGGATCCAGATGCTGAATGTGTCTCAATCAACAGACCTCTAACTATAATGATTGATTCTAATACTTCCAGGAGTGCTTATGTGATTATAAAACTGCTGCAAGGTAAGCTTTCAAATATTACAGTACAGTAATGCTCTTATGAAGTATACATTTAAAAGGCTTTTCTGAACCTTATTTCATAAGGTCCAATTCATTTAAGTGGGAATTTTTTTTTTGCAGATATAATCCTCGAAGAGTGGAATACTGAATGCTCTTTAAATCACTTGATTTGGGATTTAATGGTGCAGTAGCAAAAGGAATTTCAGTAAACAAAATACCTGATAGTATCTGACTGTAAAAGAAGAAGGACACTATTTTTTGAACTGATCATTCAAAGGACTCTCAAAAGAGTCAGTGAAACTCTTAACAGAATCTGTTATTAAAATTTTTAAATTTTGTTTGCTTGCTTGGTTGGGGGTTTTTTCTGCAGTAGAATATATAAGCATATAAGCAATAAAAGCTAGAGTACAACTGCTTGTCAAAGCTCCTGAAAATATTACAGTGATTCTTTCCACTGGGATATTTCACTTTCTCTTGCTGCAGGATGTTGTTCCACATGTATTCCTGGACCATAAGGAAAACTTAAAGGACTACACAGGTTTTAAATTAGGGGAATTAATAGTCAGTTTTCTCATACATCCTGGTGTAGAAGAGCTTGGGGTTGATGGTAAGAGGAACATTCTTCTAATAATGCTTAGTGCAGTTGCATTATCTGTAGTCACATAAGAATACAAGCTATACTACATGAAAACAAATTGAATTACAGGCTTGGTACCCATCATCTTTCTAATGGAAATTCCATGTCATGTATCAGCCAAGACATAGAGCTGGAATAGCAAGCATATGTGCCAAGTCATGCCCTACCAGGACACTGGGGATTTTAGTGTGGAACCAAGTTCATAGTCTCCAGGAGCTGAACTGGAACATAGACAGGAACACAAGCAAGTAGAGTGGTTTATAAACAATTATAAAGCTCTAGTCCTTCATACACTTGTTCTCAGAATTAACATCACTCATATGAGTGATCCTATAAAATCCACAGCATCATCTATTGCTCACAAAATGAAGGCCCATTAAATCCACTGCACTACTTACTGCCCACAAAATGAAAGCCCATAAACCACTTAACTACCTCTGAGGGATTTTCTCATCTGTGCAACCTGGGACAAACTAAGAATGACATGGCTCTGAATTTATCACTCTTCTGCAGCTCTTCTCATCACTTCTCTCATGTAGACAAATGCCAGTATTTACAGGATGAAGTTCTTAATTGAAAATGTTCACTGCCAACTCATGCAGCCACCATACAGAGCCTATTGCCTGTACTATGTGATATCAACAAAACCAGAGATCTTATGTCTTATGACATGAGTCAAAGATTTCTGTCTTATGTCAGAGATCTTAATATCTTATGATCTTAATGATCCTCTAAGAAGCAAAATATAATGAATGTCACATATTGCCACCATCCTGAGATTGTGCTTTGCTACCATTAAACCAGCAGTAAGGAGTTTCACGATTTTCCAAATAATTGTTACTGTATATTTTTAAAAATGACCACTCAAAATTTGTAAATGTAGCAGTCACTGTGTGAAAAAATTACTCCCTTTTCTCCCCAAGTGTAAAATATTTCTCTATTGTAATAATGCAGTTAAATGCTCACATCAGATCAAATCCAACACCGAACTGCTGAGATACACATAAATTGTCTCCTTAGGATCATCACCCTGAAATTAAAACAATAAAATATGTTACTGGTATTTCTTGTATAGTAGAAAAGCTGCTTGTTATACTTGAAACAAGCCAATAGTTTAGTCTTCTGTGTATGGATTGCACCTTCTGTATCAGCTTTTCATCTGTATTTCAGGCTGTCAGTCTGTGAGATCTATTACACAGAATCACAGGCTCTCAGAACTCTCCTGGCTAGGCTGGAATGCTCGTGCCTGGTCTAACTCAAGCACCTGCTCTTTCTGAAGCAGGATTCCTTCATTTGAACATTCCCAGAACCACCCATGCTTACCCCACCTGCACTACACTCTTCAGGCTTCCTAAGCTAACCAGGGTTAGGTCTAGCCAGTATCTTCATGGGGACACATCCATTGCTAATTTGAATATGGACATGTTCTAAATTATATTATCTTAATCATGTTTTGGAATCGCCAGAGATTGCAATTATTCTGTTTCTTCAACAAGATATCTCTGCTGTGAAAAACCAAAACAGAACCCTTCTAGATATGTAAATACTTCTTCATTTGAATTGAAATCTAACATAAATTTTAATTTGGTTTAATTTATACTTTTCTATTCTAGTAGGTTTTAACCAAACCAGAAATAATTTATCTCCACATGTTTCATTATTGACATTATTCTTAACATGTAAATTTAATTCCCTGAATGCATGAGCCAAGTGTGTGCTTAAAAGCTGTACTGCAGGGCTTCTAAGACAGAAAACCTTTCTTTCAATATCTAATAACTTCACATTGGATAATATTTGCCCAAGTCAAAAATAGTCTGCAATTTGGCTGCCTGACAGGAACCCAGAAGTGTCCTTATTTTTAAATCTGGTATCATTTTGCTCAAGGTAATTAAAAGTGAACTGTGGGTTAGTTCTTATTTCTCTATCTACAGTGGGACACCGCAAGCATAAAAGGATTTCAACAGAATTTAAGCTCATGTTGGCATTCTAAAGTTATAAATAGGTTGTGTAACAGTATTTATCACTTACTTGGATTGCAGCAAATTTCAATCAATTTCAATTGCAGCAAAAAAATATCGCATGCTGACAGAGTTTGGGAAAAAATGATTTTTTTTGATGTTAGTTCCTGAGAAAGTAAGCAGGCATCCCCTGCTTTACAGGATACTGCTCTGGCAGCTTCATCTTGAGTGGAAAGAGTCATTGCTGCCCTCTGTCAGAAATAGATCACATTTAATCGTTTGGTTGGATTTACAAAACTCATACCTACTTTTTACTTTCCAGGTAAAACACGCAGTGGAGAATCCAGCAGTTCTTACTTCCTAACCACCAGCACAACTCTGCTCAAGCCCTCCTCCCTCAGTCCTTCTGCTCAGACTATTGAGTATTATTTTCTTCCCCAGGCTCAGAGTCTCAGTATCATTCTTCTTTTCTGTATTTTTTTGTGTTGACTGACTCCTCTGAGCAGATGCTTAATGTTACTGTTTTGTATGTCAAAGCAACACATACTCATCTGCCCTGCTGTCTTTTCCTAGCAAACAGAAAACCTGATGGATCCTCGGTCAGACAAAATTTGCATTTTAACCAGACTTCTGGGCAATCAAATTTATGCCAGTCTGATTAATTTATCATCTGACAATTTTTCTAATCAGATTTTTTTTTCTATTTTTAAATATGAATCAGGTCATTTCGCCTCCTACGTTTACTTGAAGCTAATGACATGCCCTTCAGGCTTATCAGGTTAAACCAATGAACAAATAAGACTTCCTTCAGCTGCAAGGCCATACCAAAAATGATTTGGTAATCTAATAAAATAATAAAGATCATTAATTATATTTCAAGATTTTGCTGCTGCTGCATTTTCTGTTTGACCCTCTGTGATAGGCGGGCACCAACTTTAGTGATGACCTGCACTTGTCTGTTGAACACAATCATAAAGGTACAGGAGATGATATTAAGGCAGAATTTCCCACATTGTGGGACTCTACAGGGCTCTCACATCTGACAATTCTCTCTACCCAATAAGAAAAATCCACCTTTCCAAGGCTAAGGATGGTGTTTAGGAGCAATATTGCCAAAAATGATTGATTGGGATGCAATTATACTCTCCCTATAGGTGCTCCCAGCAGAGAAGCCTCCTTCACTTCTCATTTACAGCAGCAAATTTTCTGTCCCAGTAATGTGTGGGAGAGGTTCTGCTGGAGCCTTCTGTGGGCACCCACTGCTGCAAGGAACCTCCAGCTACCCACTAAGAGGGAAGAGCAGCACAGAGCATGGAGAAGAATATGAAATAGAAATTGAGAAGAGAAAGGAGATTGTTCAATTTTTAGGAAAGGTCATCTTCAGTAAAATACACTCATTATAGAATTTCAATTATCACTAATAGTTGGTAATACTAGTAGAATGGTAGCTCATACTGAAAGCATTTATTTGGTTTTCTCTTTGTAAATGTAAGTGTAAATTAGGGTAGCACAACTTATTCTTCTTGTGCTTTTTTTTATTTACACCTTATTTGGCAAATTTGGCCACAAAGTGATTTTCAGTCTGTCAAGCATGGACAGCATTTAATTAACACATACAGATACTTAAACATTTTTGTGGCTTCTATCTGCTTCTCTCTAGAGTAAATATTTCTAAGGAGTTGACTTTCATTTTCTTAGCTCATGTAGTTACTAAAATCAAAATTACACAGTATGTCTCCAACGATTTATATTATAGGAATAAAAAATACAATGGAAACTGCTGGATATAAACAGCTTAGCCACTAAGAAAAAAATGCATTATGTATTTCTTAACCTTTCTAATATGCTGCAATCTCTTACAAGCAAAAAAAGCGTACCTTAGCCACATGAAACTGCATATATATACAATTCAACTCCTCCTAGGTAATCTCCTGCCAGGGACTAGGAGAATGGATCTACTATATGGATTCTAGGTCCCTTCTCACAGGTTTTATATTATTCTAATAATCTGAAAGTCATTTATTTTTCTATTTCTTAAAAAACCCCTTGAAACTGAATAAAATTGTGCCTTCCTGGTACTAACAATATGCTATTTTAAAACTTAGTATTCTCTGATGATAAACTAAGTGTGAATGTATCTTTGACAACATGTTTTCTAAATATCAACAAAGAACATTTTCAAATACATTTCAGAACCTAGCCAGAAGAAAAGTGCCCTTAGCTTTTAAGCTTGAAATTTCTGGCTTGAACAAGAGGATGCTATTTATTTAACTTGAGTAATACAGTAATGAGATTACATCAGTCCAATTAAAGTATATAGCATACAATGGCAGTTCTACTGTACATTTCACTTATTGTTATATTAACTTGAACCCCCTGGAAAAATAGAGTTCTGTGAAAGGAGACTAACAACAGTATTGTGAGCTCATAAATTTCTGGGTTAGCTTAAAAGAGAAGAAGTATTTATACGAATTGGTCTTATTTTGTCAACATGGCAAATCAAAATTGAAAACATGAAGACACATCTTTTCAGAGTCATCTCTAGTGTGTACACAGTAAATTGGCGCAAGGTCAGAGGCCAGACTGTGCTGCATTCCTCTGAGGCAATACACAGAAGGTAGAGGTCCAAGGGGTTGGGACAGAAAGAAGAGAGGAAAAGGAATGACACTTCATCCTATATTTGTAACTTCCAGATTCTGAGCTGCCTCAAGGTAAAATGCTCAGCAAGATCTGCTGTAATGTATGGCAGTTCCTTCACTGACACCCACAAGCTGCTCTGCAGCCCTGGGCTGTGAGTGCACACTGCTCCAATCTTTACCCAACAAGAGGCAATGAGGCCAAAGATGTATGCTTTCCCTTCATGGAACAATCCTCATCCTTACTCTGCTCTGTACACACCTGGAAAGGCTGTGCTAGAATTAGGCATCTCCTTTTGGAGATCACAATGCGTGAATGCCTTTCATAAAGCAATTCTTAAAGAAGGGTGGTACCTGGGAACTGATACCAAACCAAAGATAAGTTGGCAGAGACATGTATCTGAGATAAGGAGACACTTCTGATTGACTATGATTTATGGGGATAATTTGTACTTAGCTATGCTCCTCATCTAATGTTCACAATTAGAAAACATTTCTCAACTCTGTGATACATATTTATTCAGAAAGATCCAATCTTTCACTTACTTAGGAATACAATTTTCATTGATTGTAAGGTAGATATGTCTCTCTAAGGAAGAACAGACTCACGCTTTGTAAAACAAGTTTTCCCTTGGCACATTAGTGAAATAAAGACATTTCATGTGGTAAGAATGGGACCTACCTTTTTAGTCTGATTCACATTTACCAAACTGCAACTTCAAAATGCCTTTGCCATGAAGCTGAAGGATCTGGTTGTATTCTTTGGGCATCGCATGGAAACCAGGTTTAGGCAGCTGGTTGTCGTAATAGTGGTGGCTGATTGGCATCTTCTCTGTGGATTTTGAGAAAGGCCAGAAGCCGTAGAGCTTCACATTCTCACACAACTCAAGAGCAGCACTAGTGATCATAAAACCAGATGACAACCGGTAGGCTTTCACACCCTTAGTTCTCCAGAACTGGGCAAGACTTTTCAGATAAGTGGGGTGAAAAAATATAGCCCTTTGTGTTGCTTTAAACTCTTTCAGAGTGTGGTATACTTTAAAAGAAGTGGCTGTGTTGCTTCTAAAGGAAAATGCCGGCAGTAAAAGAAAAGCATCTCCATAGACCGCAATGTTTTCCAGAAATTCTGTCTTCTTTTCATTTAGCTTGTTGTATCTGCAAAGACAAAATTTTAGGAATGGAATGTAGTATTGATACAAACATTGCAGACCAACAGCACAATTGCACTTGCAAAGGTGTGTTATGAACTCTGCTGCAGCAGTTCAGACTGTCTACACTGCAAATTTATATCACCCTATTATAAGTTGCCATATGTGCAGCTATGAAAATCTGACTATTGTATAGTAAGAACACACTAGGATGGAACTGACAACACAGGAGATACTGAAGCAGATCAAATTCACTGCTAATGAGACTAGGACATGTTTACAGAATTAATCAATTCAAGAAATTAAGAAGAATGCAAAAAAAATATTGTGCTCATACTTTCTCTGTTTAAAAATACTTGCACTACAATATATACTGTATGTGTGTGAAATGTGTTTTTTACATCAACAGGCATACAAAAATCTCTCTTCAAAATCTCTATGTCTGGAAATCCAGGGATGCATGTAAGTAGTCTTGGAATATTAAAGATTAGTGTGTGGTCAAGTGCAGGATATACTTTAAAAATAACTAAAAATATAGGCATCCCTGTTTATGTCCTTCAACTACAAAGGCAACACACAGAGATCTATAAAGACTTAGAGCTCTAACTTCACAAATGACAAGGATTTATTCTCAGATGCTTTCAAAGAGCCAAGAGACTTAGTTCTCACCACTGCATAATTCTGCGCTCCCAAATATGGACTAGTGAAATTCCCAAGTTATCTGAGAAGTGATGCAAGCAAGGGAGTCACTCAACTCATGTCCTCTATAGATCTGACTTTTCTGAATCAACTAAACATATGGAGCTTCCACCCTCTTTGGGACTCAAAGCACTGACTCCTCTTTTGTAGGTAGTTGTCTATTTGAGCAACGTATAGTCACCTTTTGCAGGCTATCAGAGTCCACTTTTTACAAATGACTACAGCAGAAGCTGGAAAAATCAGTTAAATTTCTCTACTTGAGTAGGTTCAAACCCTCTTTTCATGCAGCACTTCAAGACAGAGGACTGCAGCCACTGCCATTTCCTTTCAGAACATTAGTGGAAGAGTTACCTCTTGCACAACTAAATTAGTGCAAGGAGTGATATACCCCTTTCTCAACCTGAAGGGGTTTAAACTTACAGCTTCTCTATCTCAGAAAAGTGCCATTACCACCAGACTCTGAAACAAAATGAATGAGAGAGACTCAGGCCCTCCTGTTGACCCTGAACCTCTGTGGATGCAAGAGTCACACAGCCAAAACAAGCAAGAAATGCCTGAGCTTATGTCTAGGAAAAGTGGCTGAAGGGTGAATTTTTGGCCTCCACTACAAGAATTTTCTCTGCCTTAACTCAGTGTAAAGTACTGGGCCTCCAGGGCAGAATTCAAATCTCTATTCTTTCTTAGCTAGAGACCTGGACAATTCAACAGTGTCTCAATTTTCTTTCCAGCTCTGCCACTGTAAGAAGAAGTGTATCCCAGTGCCATTAGGACACATAAGAGCTGTGCTTTTCTCCAAGAAAGTTCACCTACATTTTACACCCTGACAAGCACAATTCAAAAGCTGATTAACCTGAACAATAACAACATCAGACTAAGCCAGTATGCAAACAAAGAATTAGAAATTACAGGGAATAATGTCCGAATAGGTCTTCTGAGAGAAGAAACAAACATGGTTCTGCTAAATGGTATCAAGTTGCTTCATGCTTCTTCAAAAGCATTTACAGTTTCCTCTGAATATTTAAATAAATACTTTTTTAAATTCATTAAGTCCTCTTATACTCTCAATCCTCTCACATGTTTATCTTTCATTTCCTTCAGTGTAACTCCTATTAACCCTAGTGTGACTTGGCTAAAAAACGAGTGAAGCTGCAGCAGAACACTTCGATTAAGCCCTGAAAAATTGTGGATCAGGTCAGAAGTCACCAAGGATGCAGAGTCATTGGAAAATTTCCCTTCCTCAAATCCTTATGCAGTCCCACTAACATCAATGAGCTAAAACTAGTTTTGGAGAAACAATAATTTGTCTTCATTAAAGTCAAAAAGAGTTGTGTAAGCATTAACATAGTAAGTACTCATTGCACAAAATGAAGTTCTATCCCTGAATCAATGAAAAATGCCTGTTAGTCATTTCTATGTACACACTGTACTTTTTCATTCTTCCTTTCAAGGAGAAGAAAAAGCTTTGCCTTATGTTGTCTTTTTGACAACACAGTTATGACAGACAATAAGACACAGTAAGATTAGCAAGCAGTAAATAACATGGCACAGCAGTCCTTTTCATAGATAAGCTGCAGTTCCAGCCTGCTGAAGATGTCAGATTAGTCAGGCTGGTCTTATTAGATTTTCTTTTCATCAAGAAGGTGAAAAAAACCCCACCTCTGCTGAGAAAAAAGTGTGTGAGCAAGCAGCTTTCATAAGGATTGAAAAAATGGATTAGAGAAGCTGGGCCTCCATTCAGGAAACAGCCTTCATCAGAACAAGCTCTGAGCACATTGCCTAAGAACACGTGCTGCTGGTAGAGTCAGACACACATTTCCAGGCTTTCCTGATTTATGATTACAATTCCTTCTTAAATGCTTGGGGTCATAAGGGTCATGGGGGGAAAAGAAGAGGCTTGGGCTTACAATCATCAATTTTACTCTGTCAAAAATTGTTGACTAGTATCAGCCAAGGCTCTTGCTAATCTGGGTATTGCTGACTCCTTTATGCTACAAAAAAGGCCAGGTTTAGAAGATTTCCATTTAGACTACCACATATTTTACATGGAAACTAAGGCTTAATGAGGTAATCTACATGCACTGCTCTCTATGCTGGTATGCCAATGGATTTCCATGAAAATCTAAGTCATGTCAAACAATTATACACCATTGCACAGAAACAGATTTGCAGTAATACTCACTTCTGAGCTATGATACTTGGATTAACAGTCACAAGGTTTGTTTTATTGCCAACATCTTTGCTAATGTTTCCTGTGGTTGGAGGGAGGTTACACCTGAAATTGAGAAACATTTGCTTAAACAGATGTGCGCCAGAAACGCTTTACAGTTATTTGCAAATTCCTCTCTTGTGTAATGACACTTTCATGTCAGCTCCCAGGGAAGTCTAAGCACTTTACAAATATTAAATAAGGCTTACAGCACTTCTAGTAAAGATATTTAATCTACTGTACAGATGGTTAAAATAGGGCACAGAGAGCTCATTTTCATAAATCGTACCACAAACGAGGAGCACAGTCAAAATCCCAGTAGGAGCCAGTCTATGAATGCCCTATGCTGGCTCCTAGGAAATATTGCCCCTCTTGCCTAAACAATGCATTTCTGCTGAAAGTCTTCTACTGTGTCTTCTAACAACAGCATAACTTGCCCTATCACAGAAACAGTGATTTCTGTAAAATGTAAAGAAAGCCTTTTTTAAAATTCAATCACTTAGTAATTTTAGCATCTTAGTACAGAGACTTCCCATTTTTATTAAAACAGTTATCTAATTGGAAAGACTTTTTTTTTTTTTATTTTCAAAAGCTCGAATATTAGGAAAAAGTAAGAAAGCGAAACAAAATCACACAGCACACTGAGAAAAGACTCTTCCCTCTGTTGCTCTGTTTCTTTGCACGAATTACAAACTGTGAGTCATATACTGAGAGAGTGGGCAAAATTACACTCAGAGTGCGCCCGTTTTTTTCCCAGTCTATCCAGGGAGATTAAAAACTACTTAAATAGATGCTTAATGTTTTAAATGAGGAATAGATGAAACAAATATTGGGGCAATTAAGTGGCTACATGGGTGACCCAAACTATGGCTAAGTAAACACTTTGTTAAACCAGAGATACACATGACATTTAATACCAGTCTCCTAAAGGATGCTAAAGGACCAGAAATGTCAGGTTCTCAGATAATCACATTTCACATCACTGCAAGGTGACTAGGCAATCACAGACCATACATGTATCATCCAGCCTGCTCTTTAATTAGAAAGCAGCATTCTGAAAACTACAAAGCAAAAGTATCCTTAAAGAGGCAGAAATAAAGAATTGTCAAGATCCTTCCTCATTGCTACAAACTGGCATTGGAATACTTCCAATCCTGCCAAGTTTTTAGAATGTTGGACACACTTCAGGAAGATAAAGCAGCTCTTACCTGAACACAAACTCAGAACTATCGATTTCAGCTCCACAGCTGGAATTTTTCAGAATTCCTCCATTTCCAACCACAGCACAGTTCTTGAAGGGATAGACTGAAAGAGGAGAGGTCTGCAAACAAATAAAAAGATACAGTCAATTCTTTATAAGTATTTTGATGGTTTCTTTGTGTCTATTTGCTCTTGCAGGTTTAATCTGGTAAATCCCAGTAAAAGCATTCACCATCTAGCAGACAGGATTGCCAAATCTGGACAGTCAAGAGCCAAAAATAGGCACCAACAGACAAAGAAGCGTTAACTCTGCTATCAGAACTTTGAGAGAATAACACTGGATTGTTAAAACTGGGTACCTTTTAAATACACTTAACACTAAAACTATCTAGTAGTGGATTGAAACACTGACAAGCTAAGAAAATAATTTATACAGAAGATAGTTTAAATTTACCCATTTTCCTCTGCAGTGTAACAGGCTGGGGGTTGTCATATAGTAATTTACTTTCTGAGGTAATAGAAGGTAACTTTATAAATTCTCCTCACTTGTGCCATCAAACAATTACATTTGAAGCAGAATAACAAATTTAGGGGAACCTGAAGATGCTGTAAAGGATGATGATGTGGCCGGGCTTAACTCTCTGTGTGAATGTGAGGCCTCACTGAAGATGTTACTGTTTCTAGCTGTTCACCCTCTCTGCTCCTCTTCTTGTTACAGCTTGCTGTCTTGCAGTGGGGAAGCTGAGTGGGAGCTAAGTGCATCCACTTGAGAACCAGCACAGTTCACAACCTAGAAAATTAATGTAAATTGTTGGCTATGTAGGTTGACGTTAATATAGCTGGCTGTTCTCCCAGTCTCAGAAACTTTTCATACATCTTGCTCAACCTCTTTTGCTGTGGGAGCACTGACGTTCACCAGAGGCCAACAGCTGGGATACTTTGACTGCAGAAATTAAACCCAGTTGTAAAAGTGAGCCAAAACTTGCTTATGAAAAGCATTATCCCCCTTCTCTCATCAGCTTGCCCAAAGAGAAGCAAGAAGGGACACTGTTATGAACAAGGCAAAAAGTGTGGCGAAAGTGGCAAACATCATACTGCCTGGCAATACACTACAAAACAACATGTTCAAATATTTTGTTCAATTCTGAAAGGATAGTAGGAGAACACAAAGGTCAGGCAATCTGTCTACTTTAGCATGTATATGTGCACATAAAGCACACTACTTTTTCATTTCTCCAGCTTAAATTTGGAATCACTATATCCTCTATTGCAAGGAAGTCAGTAAAGACTAATTCATAGCAGTGTTAGGAAGAACTAGACTCATGGTAGCTGGGATCTCACCAGTCAAGAATGCCAGAGATGGGTAAGAGGGTTCCCATGTGTCTTAGCTTCAAGAAACCAAATCTAGACTTCTTCTAGTCTCCAGATCTTGTATGTCTATTGTAATCCTGAGGTACAAAATCTGATTCCTTTTCTCAACCTGTGTTTCTGGCTGCAAACACCCTGCCCCAGTGGGTAACAAAGCTAGAGAATGGGCTGGAAGGAATGTCCTACGAAGAGTGGCTGAGGACTTTGGACTTGTACAGTTTGGAGAAAAGAACAGGTACTCTCATTGCTCTGTGAGGAAGGGAAGGGGGGAGGAAGGTGCTGATCTCTTCTCTGTTGTATCTAGTGATAGGACACATCAGAATGGTTCCAAGCTGCACCAGGGGAGGTTTAGATTGGACATTAGGAAGCATTTCTTTACCAACAAGATGGTCAGTTGCTGCAATGGGCTTCCTAGAGAGGTGGTTGATGTCCGCAGCTGTCAGTGTTTAAGAGGCATTTAGACCAGGTCCTTAATGACTTGCTTTAACTTGGTCAGCCCTTTAACTGGTCAGGCAGTTGGAGTATGTGATCATTGTTGGTCCCTTCCAATTGAAATTTTCCTGTTCTACTCTATTATGTACTTTACTATTCTGCATCAGGCTTACCACCAAAATATCTTTCATAACTTACATGCCCAAGTCTGCACTGGAAATGGCATAGGCATATGAGGAATATGAAATGCCAGGTTGCAATGCCTTTAAAAACAGGAATGATGAAAGCAAGGCAAACATTCTCAGAGTATTTGCTCCTGAATTCAACTGGCTGCCAAGCCAGACAGCACTTGTGTTCTGTAGCAACTCTACCATCTATGATCTATGATATCTGTAAATGCCTCTACCACTGCACAGAAAGGCTAAAAAAAAAATCAAAAAACAACAATTTGCAAGATGAATAAAGAAGTGCCTACAGGGGCTGATGGGTCTCTTCCAGAGGAATCACGGCATCTCAATTACTAACCCAAAATATATATGCTATGATTATAATAACAAGAAAAAGATACAGTTCTTACCACAGGTAGCATCTTAAAAATGTCCTCTGTAATGAGGATAGTCTTTTTACTGTCCACTTCATAACTCATGTTACTTCCCAGTGGGCTGTTGTTTTGAGAAGCAATGAAATTGTGAACTGCATCACAACAGGAAGCTAATTCTGACCTGTAAAAAACACAAGCAAACACAACCATCTCGAAGACAGGCAAATAAGTAGAAGTACAGTGCTAGAAAACCAGATTAATGAACATCAGTTTGACTTAACTAGCAGCAAAAGGCTATATTAACTTTCCATGATGTCATTTTCTTTGACTTGCTTTGCTAAGCAAGTCCATTTTCACAGCAAATGTTCAGACACTGATCAGACCAAGAACTGATAACTGTTTTTCTCTTGGTCTCCTTTTCCCACTGACAAAAAGCTGTAATCAATCTCTTCAATATTATTAATTGCTAAGATTAATATAGAAACAATGAAAGACTTCAGTCCCCAAAGAATTAAAAATATAATTTTCACCAACATAGAATTTTCTGATTTTAAGAAACTACAAGGCGGAAGAAGGGAAAAAAAAAGGGAGGGGAAATAAAAGAGATAGAGATGGAAGGTACTGGCAGTGGTACTTAGTGAACATCTAGATGGTTGCAAGCCAATTAATTAATAATTAATTTCTGCAACTGTTCATCACAATTTTCCTGTGCACAGTACCACAGGTGTTAAATAAATTACATCAAAACGTGCACATAAAGAAGACAGATACCTACGTGCTAGACAGATAGCCTAGCTGCCCCCCAGAACACCTAGCAGAAGTCCTTAAATAAATAAAAACCTTTTGTGGGAGTGAAGACTATCACTCATCTTACAATTCCTGTTACCTCCAAAGTTACAAAAATATTAAGTGTGCCAACATTCTACATTATCAACAGTGAAATGAAAATCCCCATTAGACCTTTGAAATCAGACCCAAAACAGTATAATTCATTTTGCTTTAGGCAACAACGTCCTCTCTGCTGCCATGGGATCTGATTTTCAGGCTTTAAGGCTGAAATATTCATGGTCAAACATTATGTATTAATTGCTAGGACACAGCTTTCTCATTAGGTGAGATACTAAGAGAACTACTAACAATTTAGAGAAGAAAATACATTTATAACAGAATTGCCAAGAATTTTGAAAATACCACACTGCAGGTTGAGAGGAAAAAAAATTACCATTACAGCCAAAAGAACAGAAAAGTTTTATTTCATACAGTTTCAATGTGTAGAGTAAAATAAATTGTTGAAACTAGTTAAATATTAGAAGCCAAATTCTGCCTGAAAGTGAGCCGACTTTAATGGGGCAAGACACAGCTAAGAGAAGTTTCTTCATTTCACTTTATCAACAATGTAGACAGAGAAAATACAATAATGACAATAATACAAAAAATACTATTATTATAAATATTAAAAATGCTGTAAATATTAAAAAATTAATATTTCTAAAGTAACTGAAGCATAGTCCAGCACGTAGAAGAAGCTAAAGATTATGTTTCCCAGAAGACAGGGAAGGAAATGAACAGGTCTGGGATAACTCAATCTCACTTCCGTTGAAAAAATGGTCAAAACGAGGCAGGGGAGGGACGAGGGGGTGGAACTTGGGAAGGTTGGTTTGATTCATACAGAAAATACCAAAGGAAAGAAATAAAGAAAAGCACATAATTTCAGTTGTCAGATGACTTACTGGTATATATTAACCCATTTTGAATACTGAGTTCAAAAACTCCTCCAAGGCAGTTTCTAGATGTATGAGGAACATTGGGAAAGACTGAGTGCTGGGATGGCACAGATCTGAAATAACCACACCAGGAGAGTAGCCAAGAAACGTCACTCCTGAGAGAGGAACCAGCAGGGTTCAGATTTCCATAAGCTGCATTTGACTCCACTCCCTAAACACAGTGATTCCCACTGCCCTGCTTCAAACCTCAAGGGGCAGAAAAAAATCTCTGGCCAATGAAAACAACTAGGTCCAAGGCTGCAGATGGAACTTCAACTATGCACTGTGGTCAGGAGACATCCACACGGTGAAAACAATTGCTCCGTGCATATATAGTATCATATTTTAAATATATGGCAAAGTAAAAAGGGTGCAATGAGGCAGTGGAGTCAAATGATGATGTCTGGGAACTGGATGTTATAGAACTGGTGGTTTTTGACAGGAGCACACTTGCTTTCCTTTCTTGCCACTTTTTGCTGACCAGTTCTTTCCAGTATCAATAAATGCTGTAGCAATAAGAGGATTCAGATCTCACTGTCAGGTCCTAAGGGCACCATCAAGCCTCACTACTGTCCAGAATCTTGGGGCTGCCCCTATCCTGTCCAGGGTCCAGGACCCTATTTCAATCTTCCAGAGCCATCAATCACTGCCCCAGCAACACCACAGCAGGGCCAGTCTCCAGCTGCGTCCATCCTGTTCCCAGGGAGGTGCCCATGCCTGGGCTAGGGCTGCCCCATTCCTGGCTAGGGCTGGGATGAGCCCAGCTACCAGTTTCTGCTCTGCTGGCCAGGTTACTGTGTTGGGATCCCACACTCTGTTCCTCAGGAAGCAGCTGTCCTTCACTGCTCCCTGGCACTCACATGGAAATGAGCAATCACATAACCCTTAATGTTGATTTCCTTGTTTATTTTCTTGAAACTAAATGAAGCAGGCCTAAACATTATGTGCCAACCACTGGACATTCAGATGAAAAGGAATAATGCCAGAATATTCCTGCCAAATTTAGTAAAACAGCTCTTTTGTGTGATGGCTACTAGACCTTGAAAAGGCAAACTGATAACAGATCCCATTCATTAAGACAGATGACATGTTTTTGCTTTTTATTACTCATTCCACAAGAAACAGTGCTTCAATAAAAGCAGAAACAGTGTGGAAGAAAAACAGACATCAGAATTAATAAGAAAGTAATAGCTTAAATTAATATTATGGATTCACTGAGGAAGTTAAACAGAGCCAAGCTAGTCCAGAAAAACAGAAAGAACAAGACAATACATACTGAGTAATGACAAATATTCTTAGAATATCCATGCTAAAATTTGGTGGTAACAATAGAAACGTTTTACTTAGATCAAATCAAGACACAGAATCCCACTCAGGGTGTTCAAGCATCCCTGTACAGAGCTGCAGTGGGAATGCATGTAACCTGCAGCCAGCAATACCCACGGCAGTGTATTCAGCAATCTGTACACATAGGATTTTGTACAAGCTGTGACACGTGGTAATCTACAACTGACAGCAAACGATGAGGGGGGGTAGAGACTGGGAAATTCAAGCAATCTATTACTGCAATTTCATCAGAGTATTAATGTCATTCAGATGTGGTCTGTCAGGAGGTGACGCTTCACTGAAGAGCATTTACCTCGTAAGATCAACACGTGTATCCTACAAGGGCTCTGTGTGAGGAGCAAAGCCAAGACAACATTTTAACTCATGTATCGTGCCACCTGGGGAGAGGGAAACTTAAGATGGTGGGATAAGAAACAATGGTCAAAATCACAAGAGCACCAAATAGTAGTATTTTTTTTTTTTTTAATGGACTAGAAAGTGATTCACATTGTCTGTTTTGACTGGGAGAAAATCCTGAGATATGGAAGCAGCTCTTGGAAGATAGGATGCTGCTATATCGCTGAGCATCCATCTCCTACCTTTCAGTACATGAATGTAGCTTAAAGTAAGGAGGTTTAAGTTCCAGCTTTTATCAGAGACTGTGGGGTTGCCCTAGAACAAAGGGTGTTTATGATCCCGTCATGGCATGACAAGTCCAAACTGAAGGTGATGCTTGAGCTGAAGTACCCAAGTTTTGTAGGGCACTAGATCTGGAAAATATCTCCTCTGTAGCAGAGGTTATTACTGACAGTTTCTTATTTGGAGAAGCCTTTTCCTCCAACATTTCTCCTGCAGGGATTTGGAAGCTGAGTGATATCTAAGAGTTATTTTTAAATCCTGAGGCATAACTCCAAACAGAGATATTTCTTACGCCAAGATAAGCAGAAAGGGAGTTGATGGCATTATCTAGAACAGTCACTTATAATAAATGAGGAACAAAATCAGAACCTGGAAAGAGACTACACCATTCTGACTGATAATACATATTTCATAGGACTAAATAAGTACAGTCATGATAATCTTAGTCAATAACCTAAGCAGAGGGGTGTGCTGCATTTCTCAGGGAAGTTTTAATCACATTAGAAAACACAGAGTCATAAATAGTTACACTGAAGAATGTTTTTTGTTGCTCAGCATACACTTTCACTGAATTTTTGCCTTTGTGGCTGAAGGATGAAGGACCCAAGTTTATAGTGTTGTTCATCAGGTACAGAATTTTGAGCCTATGGCATCCAAATAATTTCTTCAGTTTCATGGCCGCTGAGACCTTAGGAAAATCCTGGTTCCTTGAAGCAAGTTACCAATATCATTTTTGGCTTGTGAGACAAGCCAGATAATGTTATTTTCCAACTGCTATGCAGTTTTTCCATGCTGAACTGTTGGCAGTAACAGATGGCTGTTGCCTTGATTACACGTTTCCAAACTTTTCTGCATAACAAACACTTCCTATGGATTGTCCACTGTATTCAGTGGAACACACATATTCTAAATATGCTGATATAGTTTCTTTGCAGCTCCTGAAGTTGCTCTGTCGCCAAGACAGCAGCAAAATCAGCTACCTTGGTTCAGTGCTAGTATGAATTTATGCATTTTAGCCAATTCTGGCCTTCTGTACAGGCTGCATATGCCTGCTGACAAGTCACAGTGTGCACACATCCTGAAGGTACTGCAAACATCTCAACAGCTTCAACAATTTGGTGTGGACCAACCACAGGAGCTAAAACAATCAATGGTTATTGAAGGTTTAGCAGACTCTCTCAGCTGGTTCAAAAGCCAGCACTGCCCTTACTCTGAGTGATACGGGAAGAATCTGTAATGAGTGTGAAACCTCTTTTTATGTAAAAAGCTTCTGCAGTTTAAAAATCTCCCATTCCTGCAAACTTTTTCCATTGAAAATGCTTCAGTGTGACACCAGTGCCTGTGGATCTGTGGCCTGAGGGCATTTGTCATTGCTGAGAACAGTGTGAAATATTTCACTGTTGTTTATGCATTGGACTAAACTGGGGTGGGAGGAGCAGAAGAATCAAAATATTCAACGTTTAAAATAGCAGATGTTCAACTGTCCTTTAAGGCCATGATGGGAAGAGTAAGGAAAATAATTTTTATTTGCTCTAAAGAAAGCTTAAGTTCAGTATTAGGAAACATACTGAAAGAGGTTGCCTAGGCAAGGTGCAAAATTTCAACAGCTGGAGCATTTTAATAGTGATCAGGACAAACTTTTTTCAATAATGGTGTAAATCTGTTTGTCACCATTTACAAACATCTATAAAGTGAAAGTTTGTTTGCAAAAACAGTATCAGTCCTGTTATAAAGCACCTGTGCATTATTGACACCAGTAATGCTTACAACAGACTATTTCCTTGCAGATTGTCAGTTACTCTAGACACAAAAACATCACATAAAAGAGAACCAAACACAAATTAAAACTAGCAAATATTTAAAACTCTAACTCCTGTGAGCTAAGTGGACTTCTCAGCATAGCTTGTAAGGTCATTTGAAAAAACAGCAACACATTCAAGGGACAAAAGTCAGTGGATTACTACAAACAAGAAGAAGTTTTGTGCTTGCTTAATAAGCAAACACAAAAGTTTGTTAAGGTTGTTTTAATAGTTTACCTAGCTTAGATATTTGTAGTCATTAGTTTGTGTGAGTTATTGTGCTGTACATGTGAAGACATCAGAGACTTTGAGGTTTCATACTGCAGAGACTGTTGTGACAGTGGAAGAACCCACAAAAAATTCCACTATGTAACAGAAAAATTTCAAGGGCACAACTACAAGCAGGGAGACTAATTTTTATCTATGCCCATTGCTGTATTATTTTATAACAAGCAAG
The DNA here is from genome assembly GCA_013399915.1 of Illadopsis cleaveri. NCBI lineage: Eukaryota > Metazoa > Chordata > Aves > Passeriformes > Timaliidae > Illadopsis > Illadopsis cleaveri. The sequence goes on from VXBB01012340.1 coordinate 432,714, forward strand.
TAATTACCTTATTGTACTGCACTGGGGGCTCTAGACAATGACACAGGTTTCTCCAGGCTCTTGTCAATCAAATGTGTCAATCAAAGTGCAATGAGGCATATTATGACATATTCCAAACTTTAAGAAAAGAGTGGTTAAATCTGATATCTGAAACAGAACATGTTGAAGGGGATTGCTACACTGACAGCCCTTAAATTGCCTATAAATGAAGTAACATCATAAATGTCTAAGACAAAGAAAGCCAAAGGGTTGAATCTGAAATCAAGGCTGAATATGTAAAAAGTGTAATAAAATTTTCAAACCAAAGACTATTTAAAGAGTATGTCATGAAGACATAATTAGCTCAGAGTGCTCCAAAATAAGATTCTCTTTATAGGAATCCTCCATCCTTTAGAAAAGTATATAATAGTCTGTAGACCAATTAAAGGATTCAAGCATTTCTTCAAACTGTCACTAATTACTAGCTCTCCACTCATCTTTTTCTCTCCTGAAATAAAATATGTCTTTGAACATACACTCATTATTTTACATGTCATCTATTAAATCTGTGCGGCAAATGTACTCTCAATTGCTCTGCAGTCTGAGTTCTGTGTACTTTCATGTAAACTGGAAGATTTCAGAGATTGCAACAGAAATATTGATCTGTTTAGTGTTAGAAAACCTATTGATTATGTGGTGGTGCGAGCTTATATAAGCATAAATTGACCTTGCAGTGTGTTTTATTTCTGTTTCAGCTGGGATTCATTGCAGTACACAGATGTGATAAGCAATACTGTTAGAGTGTAACTTGCAACAAAACTAATCTCTTCAAGAAGTGGTATTCTATAATCTGCAGGAATGTTTAACACACACTTTTAAGAAGATATATTAAAGTGGGAAAAGGGTAATAGAGGTCAAGTGGAATAAAAAGGAAGAGGGAAAATAACAGGACTAGGAAAATGGCTGATCTTTTAACTCTTTTTTACTCTTCTTTTTAAGATTCTATGTTCTTTTTTTAAAGTAGTAATGTTCCGTTAAAAAAGAAAAAAAAAAAAATTTGGTTGGGGCAGCATTCTGCCAGCTAGACTGCAGTGTAACATCAGGAATTTTAAAACTGTGTTTTACACCTAGAAATATCCTTTTCCCTTCATTATGAGATACAAATAAGGTTTTTCTGGAATGGTCTTTTCATGGGGAGAGGGTCCAGTAGTCACAGCTCACTCTTCCAGGGTGATACCACTCCTGAAGTGCTGTTGCATTGCTCTGACAGGCCTCAAGCTCAGTCAGATAGCCCAGAAATACAATGCTCAGAGGCTTCTCTGAAACACAGCATCTGCTCAGCCTTTCTCCCATCATTTTGAGGCCTGTTTTAACTATTTTGTAGCTTTCTGCAAAAACTGGAGTTGCACCTATTTTGAAAACCTGCAGATTATTTGATATCATTGGTATATAGCCCAAATGAGAGTAAATTAAGCTTAAAAGTCTGTAAGCAGAGAGATGTGGAGGTGTAAAAAACAATTACAGCTTGCACTTAATTGGGCTCTGCAATTTGTTGCAGTAATGAAATATTTCTTTAAAGTGGAAAATCTTTGAAGAATACTAATATAATAATTAATATTCAGGTTACCTAGGGAACTTGAGACTCTGCTGACTGTTGCTAGAGATCCGTTGCAGAGGAAGCTACCCAGCACAGCTTTTTTTCCTAGAGCTTTAAGGATAACCCTTCCAGCAGCTGTGAGATTATCCCCCACTTTTCTAAGTTTGTACCAAGTTTCTCTCTTACAGACAAGAACTCCAAGAACTTGTTCTGTCTAAAACAAGTTAGAGCTGATGTAAATGGGAGGAAGAAAGGAAGAATTCAGGTGGGCTTAGAAAAAAAGGAATAATGTGGAGATGCTAGATGATTGAAGAGCTGTAGAGAAAAAAAAATTTAAATAAGTCAAGAGAAGATGAATTTTATAAAGGAAAAGTCTCAATAAAAATATAGTTTTCTATATGTCCCTAGCAGTAAATGTTGGAGAAGACTCCCAAAATCACTGTTAGCAGGATGCTACTTGCACCACTCTTTTAACAATGACTGACAATGACTACTGTGGTGCACAATAAATCTTAACTAGATTTCAAGAGCAATGAACCAAGTACTTGCACTTGCTCCTCTGAGGGCAGCCTATATCTGGCAATGCTGATGTCACCATTACAGACACTAAAATAAGTGAAATGTCAGGAGATTGGTTCCCTGACAGAGTCTGGACAAAAACCAGCCACAGAAGAGTGACTGTGTATATGGGAGGCATTAAAGAGATCATGGCTTGTACTTGCTTCCTGGTTCTTTCTTGATTTTGAGAAATGCATGTGTAAACATCACATAGCTGTAAAGAACCAGTGAGCACTGCCAGATAGCAACCTAGCCAAGAGCATGTGAGCCTGCACAGCAGAGCAGCTTTAGAGGGAGCCATCTGGGAAAGGGCAGCCCTCTGACAAAAAATGGACAGATTTTGCACAGCTGCATGACAAAGCTGAGCCAGGTAGTAGAGGATCAGCCTGGAGTCCTGCACTCTGCTCTCCAACAGTGAGTTGGCAAAAACACTGTAGTTTGTGCCAGACATGGCTGTCAGCTATAACCCTTTTGCCAAATAAAAAGGCAAATATTTCTTTCCTGAACTGCACTTCTAATTTATATTCTTTTATTTGGCCTGGATCTGCTGGGAGAGCAGCTTACAACGAGAACGGATGTGTACTCCTTGGCACACAGTGCTGCCTTCTAGGAACAGGAGTTACTGGCTTATATCACATATTCCTTCACTAGCAGCATGACAGAAGCCAACAGCAAAAGCTGCAAAGGAAAACACAGGAAAGCTTCTCTGAAAAATTAACTACCCAGGAGAAGCTGCTCTTGAACCTTATTAATTAGAGGTTAGTTTATGCCCTGAAGCATAAGACATTAAATCCCTTATAAATATGCATGCCTGTTCTTCAGAACTTCAGGATAATAGAGAGATGTCATAAAATTGACACTGTGCCTGAGAAGCATCTAAGCGTTCACTCCATTTAACAGATGGACAAACAGGAAAAGAAGTCAAGCAGCTTCTCTGCAGTCTTGTCAGCAGGCAGACTTCTGGTGGCACTGGCAGGTGAATAATGGGACACAGGCAGCTTCAAGTTTCTCCTGCTGAAGGTGGCTGCCTGTAGTACCCAATTTCTGCTGCACAACTCCTCAGAGATTAATTTGCTCTCCTGCAAATGGGTGTGTTTATCTACCTACTTAATGAGATTTTCAGACTGTATTATATTTGTATTACACAGCTATTACTGACACTAGGCTAAGTCAGAAAAAGGAAGAGATCTACTGCCCAGGGATTGTTAATTAATTTATTTCACTACAACTCTAGAAACTTTTTCTCCCCCACAGCTCCGTTAATGAATAATTTCTCAGCTGAAGTGCCCTTCCAAAGCTAGTTGCAGGCTAAAGTCTGATAAACAAGTCTGGGAGTGCTGTAAGCATGGAGATTTAGCCAGCAAATTTTATATAAAATTTGGTTTTTTTAAAACTGACTGTATTTTTTTAAAAAAGACTGTATTGACCAACTGCTAAGAGCCTTGAAAATCTCCAGCATCGTCATGGATTAAGGACAACAGTAAAATGTTAATATCCTATTTCCAAAAAACAATAAAGAAGACTGAGAATGAAAAAAGAAAGACAAGACTTATGCGAAAGCACCCATCTTTTGTAAAATAATCATTCACAATACCCTACACCAAAGCACCAGTCCTTAGTCATATCAATGGAAATCTTGGATGAAATCAAATCAGACCAAATTTCAGGAACAGAATACATAGTACTGTCATCAGAATTGCAGCATGGGTTATGTACATATTAACTAGCTAATACTCCAGCTAGTTTGAATGTTAAAAACCAAGGAAACCATAACAGTACAGCCCTTGAATGTCGATTTGGTAACAAGTTTGTCCAGCCTGTGCTGAACCATGGATTTTAAAAGATGGTTTTCTGCTTCATATTTGAGCTAAATAAAAGGTAGTAAGATCACCTCAATGTACGTACAGTCCACACTTTTGGTGGCTTAGTGCATTCCACAGTTTTGTCTTTTGACTTTTTCCAGTTTGATCATTGGTTGCATAACCCACCTTGACCACTTATGACCCACACTCTTTGCCGGAAGCCAAAGACAGCACGAGGAACAGTAAGCATCCTGTACTTAAAGTCCAGTCTTATATGATGTTTTGGATGTTTGATTCCCATAGGCCTAGAAAATGTAGAAGCTGGCCCAGTGGGGGGGCAGATTGTGTAAGCAATAAATGAAGAAGTCAGGCTGGGCCAAGGAGCGGCTACTGTGCCACTGATTCAAACACACAGTACAGCAGAAGCAGTAGAAAATAGCTTGTACATGGTGGCTGGTCCGTTTGGAAGGAAGTTAAAAAAAATAGATTGGAAAACAAAAAGACCAAATGTAGCAGGGTGAGGAGCAGGTGAGAGCAGCTATATCTCCTGTCAACTCTGTGCAAGACACTTGCCTGTTATGAAATGGAATGGGCTGCTTTACAACTCCTTATCATGCTGGATAGCTCTGTGCACAGCTAAGGCCTGCCTGAGAATGCAAAGTTTCTTTAACTCCTACCTCAGCTTTGGGAAACACTATTAGTCAGTTGTGATACACAGCAATTTATGTTGCACAAAACCCTCCACTCTGCCTGCTGTACCCACCCCCCCTAACTACTTCTTCCAAAGGGATCATCATGCTGAGCATGTGGATATTTAGCTCTCAATGCTAGCTAACTCCAAAGACTTGGAAGATAGGTCAGTTTATTTATTTTTAACAATCATGACAGAATCTTTAATTCTGATCCATGTAAAAATGTAATTCAAGAGAGCCTTTTTCCCTGGAGAAAACAAGAATGGCAGAGTGAAACTGTTCTTTAAAACCAGCATGATCTCCAAATGAGATTTTAGGCTTTTCACAGCTCACCATCCCTACTGAGCATGTCCTTGTGTGCCATCCCAACCAAGGACAGATGGAATCACACGCCGTCGTGCTCAGGGGCCATGACATGCAGTGACAAACCCAAAGAGTGCCTTGGGCACTTCAGTAATACAGGCAATAGTCTTGGGGTAAGGAACACACTGCTTCATTACAGCCTTTTATCAGAGTGCCAGTTCAGATGGACAAAATAACATTTCCAGTACCTTTTTAACACTGTAGGCTTTATGCCAGGAATATTTTAATTCATCCTACTTAGGTTAGTTTACTACTCATGATAGTGGAGATGGATGAAATTACTTCTGTAGTTCTTTTATTCTACTTAGTTTACACAGTTAAATTCCAACAAACAAGAAGAGCCCCAGCATCAAAAAATTCATAGAAATGACTACAAGCAATACAAGATTATCTGTTTAAAAAGGAATATTTAAATTTATGGCTTGTTAGAAAAATCTTGGGTAAACAGTTTTTCTAAATGAGACAATGAAAATTACCTGAATTTTGTAGATTCTTCTGGTTTCCTTACCCAGGTGCAGTTCTGCAGTTTTTTGACTATGTGAAGATAATAATCTTCTGCATATCTAAAAAAGGAAACAACATCAAACACTAGAATATATAAGTATGTATATTTAGAAGCAGTCTCTAAAAACATTCAAATGATGCATTTATTAATAATAATGTGCATGATGCATATATAATAGATTGCTTTTAGAACTCCATGACCTATTTTATTTTTGTAATTTGTAACAGCACTATCCTCATTTAACTAGCATGACCTATTAAACATCTCTTCTTAGTACGAGTGTCCTAATGAATTTCAGAAACTTTCAAAAGTACACTTGTTTCAAACTTACATAACTGACCATAAATATTTTGAAGTTATTACAAATCATCTCAAGTGTAAAATTCCAAAATAATATAAATAATTCTCTTGTAGTTGGTGGTTTAAACCTTAAACGTGTTTTGAAAAGTGGCTCTTGCAGGCCAAGATGAAACACAACACTTATGCCTTTTCTTCCATTTGCTTTATATAGTCCCCAAAGCTGAGTCATCTAAAGACAATAGACCAATATTTACAGATGTAAGTTGTCCTTTAAACTGTCTCTAAAATAAAACAATCTGCTATTTCACATGATGCAGAACTTTGGTTACTTTGCTACATATAACCAAAGAGCTCTCTGCTCTTGAAAATCCATTCCAGAAATTTAAATTTGTTCATAAGTGAAATATTTTGTAACGTGCAAATCAAAAGAATGAAGACATTTTTTGATTTCATGTTCAATGTTACTACTTCTCCCATTTGTGCCTGGATCATAATACAGGTTTTTAAAAAACAATAACTGACTTCTAATAACTAGGGGAATAGGAAGAAAGGATGGTATGAATGCCATGACTAAAATGCAATGGGACTCAACTCTCCATAAAAGATCTAACTCATACTATTTCAACAAAAATAGCTTAGTGTTGACCCAAATGATCATGAGTTTGTTCAAGCTGTCACTTAGAAGTGTCTAATTTGAACAGTTTCACAAGAGTAGGGATGGCAAGAAACGTCACTTGTTTTTAAGTGGAACACAAGAATTGATAAAAAGCAGCATATAAGAACACTGGTGGTTGCAGCAGCAGAGGTCAATTAGCTGAAAGCTTCCTTCTCTCTGCTCCACATTTGAAATAAACAGATTTTTTGCTTCCTAAAAGTATTACAATTGCTGAAGGTAACTCATTTATCCTACCCCAAGTAAAATCATGTCCAATTCCCACATGAAAAAATAAATTATAATTTTAAGAGGAACGCTGCATTAAAATTGGTCACTGGCTCAAGGTTGCACCTGTGGCAACACCTGCAATTTTTCTCCTCCACATTTAGCAAACTCTCAATGGAACTGATTGAACTGAAGATCAGGACTAAACTGATTCTACTGAACCATTCCCAACTCAAAAGAACTTAATCAGCAGAAGCAGGAAAAGAAGAAAACTAGTTTCATTGCAGCTGTAGCTGATCTGACTTGGTGCAGTACATTCTTCCTCCTTCCAGTCCAACTCCCTTGTGTCACTACGGGTACCTATCTGAATCCACTTCTGTTTTTCTTTTGCCAGGTTTTGCACTTTGTCAAATGCCTTCATAGGCCACTTTTACTTTCAGGGCAATAAAATAATCCAGAAGGAAAAGTATATGCATATGCATTTTCTTCTTCCTTATTGTGTTAAACCAGATAAGAAAGACTTCATCTAACTCCACTGCCAGTATAAACAAAGAGTGATCAAAACAGGGATCGAGGCTCTCCTATTTTGGCAGCTGCCTGCTGGTATGTTATCAGCCTTGGAACTGCAGCCAGAAAAAAATGGAACTACCTTCCTGCTGAAGCTGATACCCAAATTAAGTCACCATGGGGTCAGACAAGTGTCAGTAGCAGTGCAGGGCAGGGAGTGTTTGTGGGGTGAAGATGAGATAAAAGCACAAGATTGAAATAGCCTATTCTGATGTTGAATAACTCATTTGGTTTTATTCCTTAATCTAAACACGAAATCACTCTTAGATGCTCAGACTTACAAAAAAGTTCCAGAAATTAATAGGATCACAGACCATGAAGAGTTACTTAGGCTATCATTATCCAGGAAAGAAAAAAAAAGTAGAAAAAGCAAATTCTAGCCTAAAGACATTGATAAGATGAAGATCAGAGTCAGAAACAAAACAAAAAATTACCATCTATTCAGAAAGAAATTGCATGGACTGACAAGTTATTAGCAAGTCACAGGGAAACATTTGGCAGGGAGAAGAATGAAAGCATCAACCATTATTCTACTTCTGCGACCTCATAGGAAACACAGGCACTCACTGTCTGAAACTGTAAGGGCCTTCTCATACGTGTAACAGAAAGTGCTCTTAGGACAAAAACACCAATTACAAAGCAAGAACACTGCAGCCTTTCCACAGCTGTCTCTACTGGATGGAATTGCTCTTGCTTGTAGGTATCCAAGCTCACCAGCTTACAGAGAAAAGCACCATTTCCAGGTCTTTACAAGTCAGAACACCACCTCTGCTCACCTTATGCATTCCAGTTTAGCTCTTCTTGTGACTTACAAAGACACTCTGGACTGTCAGAGCTTGTCTTTACCAGCTGGCACAGTGCCACAGGCAGCACAGACATCCCAGCATGCTATCCTGGGGGACAGGAGCTCCCAACTGTGGCAGCTCTGCAAGGCATCTGCTCACACCAATAAAAGGTTTCTATGAAATTAACTCCAATACAGACAGTATTATTATTCCTAGTAATAATTTTTTAAAGACTCAACATGAAGCTCTGAGATTTGCTGCAGCTGGATTTACAGCTCAGAAAACTTTGTTTTCCTCTCAGAAAGTCATTTTTAGCATTTCCTGCTTTAAAGAAGGCTTGGGGACTCACTTCTACAAAGGAAACAGTTCAGGTTATCAGGGAATAATTTTGTGACTCTGCTGTTACCCAGACAGTCATCTTCTCCACTGTTCCATTTTAAAGAGCTGGCACATTACATATATTTCCACTGGCACCCAGGAGCCTACAGCACATATTCACTGACGCTTAAAGGGTTTTATTATTAAGCTAAAAAAAGCTCAGGTAAATTGAGCTATAAAAATACTTGGACAACACAATAATTACAGTGCTGAGAAGAGTGAATGAATGAAACGTGTTCTGTTTTGTCCTGTTTTTGTCTGTCACCTGCACCACAACCACTGTAATAATTTGCTGTCCTAGGAAATTCACTTATACTAAATGAGCTTGACTGACAAATAACACCTGGAAGGCTTTTTTTTTTCCACAGTATTTGTCAGGTAAGCAGTGACCTTCTATATTTACTGCGGTGGCTAAGGTGGAATTACCATGCACATTCAAAGCATTGACAAAGTATTAGTATGTTCTAATTTTTGGCAGATATTTAAAGGACAACAGCAAGGACAAAAGTGTTGAGATAGTTGGAGACAACAGGTAAAATGTAAGAGCAGAGAGATGCAGTCTCACTGGTTATTTTCTAAAACTAAATACCAGCTTGTAAAAAGGTTATTTGAATTAGAAGGAAGATTGAGCAACGGGAGAAAAAATGACACATTTCTACCTGGCAGTTTATGTTCAAGACAGAAACAAATAAAAAGAAAAACTATGGCATGAAATGCAAAATAAGGGGAGGTTCTGTTTTGCCTCTGGACACTTTAATGCCACCTAAAATAATATCAGTTTTATAAGCCCTCAGGAGATTGTACACAGGGCTTGCTCTAGAATAAAAATGGAAAACTGCTAGCAAAATTCAGCATTTCAGGCTCTTTGTCACCACCAGCATATACTTGCTACAATAATAACTTGCCTCTTACATAGCATTTCTTGCTATCAAATTATTTGACAAGCTTTAAATTAGTATTTTTTTTCCTCTTTCTTCCAACTTGAGGCAGGACTGTCCAGAATGTCCCTGCAAGTCTAGAACTGCAATATCCAACTACAACCACAGGGATATGCCATGGGTCACACCTTGGAAAAGCATCAAAACCCCTGCAGCTCCACTCAGTGAAGGTCAACAGCTGCAATATTCATGGCAAAAAGCAATCCCTTGCTCCTTTTTTCCAAGCATCTGTATCTCTTCCCACCTGCCCAATTCAACCTCATTAAATGGCACAGCCCCTTTCTCTTTAACCACAGAAAAAAGATCTTGCACTTTGTAAAGTTTCTCCCATAATCTCAACTCCAAAATGTTCTCAATATGAAGAGCGCATCTCCAAAGACTGTAAAACTTTGCAATGTGTTTGATAAACAACGACATTTATATTGTTTTAAGTGGACTTTGAAACCAATACAGTGACTGCTGTTCCTTCCCTTGGCGTTAATCACTCAAGTTTTCAGTCAGCTGCACTCTTTGAGCTCTGCCAGTCTATGTTTCAGCTCTCACTGTCAGTGCATTGGTAACATAGTGGGTAGTGGTTTAGCACTTTTCAAAAGAATAAAAACTTCAATGATAGCGTTGCTGAAAGAGGTGAAATATTGATGGGAGAAGAGGTTGAAAAGAAGGGGAAAAAAAGAAGAAATAAATAAAGAAGTAATAAATAAGAGCAAAGACAAAATGCTGGAAATATGATGACTTAAAAAGAGGTGAAAGACCTTTAAATGCAATAAAAAAGTGATGAGGGGGCAGAAAAGACAGAATAAGTTTTCAAATCATCATTTAATGTTGTTTTGGCACTAAGGAAAAATTTGACTTGTCCACTACTTTGAACAGGGAAAGGGATATAATTATTTTTAGCTCACCTTTTGTTTCTCATTCCATTTCTCTTCCCAAATGGAGGGAGTGGAGAGCGAAGCTCCCAGTTTTAAAGACAGCATGGCGCCATCCATTTTAAGCTGCAATTCAGCCCTAATGGGAAGTTTTTCTTACTTACAATGTTTTATTTATTGGTGCATCCATATAGGAAAATATGTCAAAACAATGGCTGCTTCTCCCCTTTTCACTTTGGAAAGTGACAAGGAATTTAAGCAGGACTGATATCAAAGTTGGATTCTTCTCCATGCCAGAAAAATACAGAACAGCAAAGTTGAAACTCAAAATTAATTTGGGTTTGTTTTTTTCAACGTGTCTAAAATTAGACTCTTAGTTTCCTGTGGACCTGTTATCATAATGCAATCATGCGACTAACCAGCATTATGTATTATACCAGTACATTTCCAAACTTACTCTAGTCAACAATGCTGAACAGGATCATTAACTAAGGCTGCTCATAACAAGGAGGAATGTCCACCACACAAGGAAAACACACTCAAAAATGAAATCCTATCCCACGCTTCCACTCAATATTTTTGTGAATAACTTGGAACGTAATGTTGCTAACTGACAAGAAGAAGTCTTGTCTTGTGAAAATAAAATAGTTAAAATCCCACCTCGAATAAATCTTATCCATATAAAAGAAAAAATGCAGCAAACACTGGCTGAACAAATTCAGTTTTCTGTTGCACAGCTCCACATTAATAAACAAAGAATTATGTAAAAAAGGACAATCTTTTACCCTGCTATTTAAAATAAACAAAGCAGGAAGGACAGCAAACACCTACCTCTTCTTCTTGATAGATGATGACAAAATGTTGTCCTGAATTGCTTTACATTTTGAAGCCTGTTCAAACTGGTAAATTCCATTTTTAATAAGAGTTGTTCTGTTAAAAGGGAGCAGGAAGAGAAAAAGCAATAAACTTTAAAAGAGAGAACATATTCTACCAATGTTGTCACATTTACTTTGTTATGACAATAAGATTAATAACCGTTGATTTAGCTGAAAATATTACCAAACAAATCTTTTGGACTTCTATTGTGAAGCTCCTGTTACTAAAAAAGAGTTTGCTGCTAGGGACTATAAAATACTTGATTCTTTAAAATAACCCTATTTCATAGTCTGAATTAAATTTTCCACTTTACACTGCAATCATCAAATGTAATTAAAAAAATAAATTAAATGGAAAGCCTCTTGAACATTAAGTTTTGAAGATATTTAAAATATTCACTAGTAAAATATTTAGCAGATGTGATTTCCTGAAATTGTTGTTGAAATGCAATATTCAGCGTGAATCTAATATATACAGGAAACACCACAGGTGAAGTGGATCTTTGTACTTTGACCTTAACTTACTGACTCAAGCACAACACTTCCTGCCTTGTTTATTCTTTATTTACACAGAAAGAACAAACATTTGTAAAGGAAACCAAGGCAAGTGCCAGATAGTGATCTTTAATTCCTCTCTTATTTTCTCTTCTTTCTTATTTTCTCTGTGTGGTCCTCTTGCTTATCTCAGCCCTTGTAGAAGATTGAGATGTAAATTAGTGAACAACTGAGATACCAAGGTCTTATTCCATTCACCTCAGTTCATCCTGTATCTAGATCCAATCTCATACAATCACCTCTTCTAACATCAGCCTTCCACTCTGTGGACTGCCATTTATCATAAAGATTTTTCCTCTGGCATTATTTTCCCTGCCCCTCCCCATGCTCCTCCCTGCCACCTCCCCCTCCTTTTTATTTCTTTCCACTGATTCACTACTTACAGAGCCCTTGGACACTGCAGCCTATTTGTCCAAATCAGAAGTAGAAACACAGAAGACAGAGACACTGTGTGCTGTTCTTAGAGAACAACTGAAACACCTCTATACAGAGACAGACACACACAAAGAGAAAGAGCTTTCCTGCTTTGCACACAATGCACTGTGCTTCTGAACCATCACTCCTTTTACTGACAAGAACCAAAACTCCATTGTCTTCACCTGCTACAACATGGAGACCCTTTATCTACAAGACTTCTGACAAGCTGATTTTGAAGACCTTGCTTGAGAAAGATGCCATTTCAAGCCACAGAACGGCTGGGGTTGGAAGGCATCTCTAGAGGTTATCTAGTCCAAACTCCCTGCTCAGGCAGGGCCACCCTAGAGAGCAAAGCCTGTGTCTAGATGGTTTTGAGTATCTCCAAGCACAGAGACTCCACAACCTACCTGAGCAGCCTGTGCCCAGTCACCCTTACAGTGAAAAAGTAATGCTTGATAGTAAGAGGGTGTTGCAGCAGTTAGAGAGTAGAAATGAGCCTAGACACATACTTCTTGCTTATCACAGCATGAAAAGGGTCCTGGTTTAGTCCTCTTTACAGCTCAGCCTTCCCAACACCAACTATTCACCGACTCTGGCTGCAGCAAGCTCCTACTGTAGGTTTCCCTTGCAGCCTCTGACTACAGGTAACTTCCTGCCAAACTCTGACTGCATGTATTAGCTTGCAGACTGAATGCAGGCTTTTACCCAGCTAGACTGTGGCTGCAGGTTCCAACAACAGGCTCTAACTGCAGACCCAGCCTGACCTCACAGCAGTAATTCCCTCTCCCCAGAATCCTTCCTCATTGTGATTTCCCTTCACCATGATTTCCACTCACCAGCTAATCCACTCCTTTTTATTACACTTATCTTTATTGAATATAGCCGTGACTCATCAGGGCCGAGGCTGTATTGGGTAATTGTTACTTATCAGGGGCAAGGACACCTGCATTCCCCTCTCCTACAAGAGGGAACCTCCCGTGTTTCAGCTGGTGCCCATTGCCCCTGTTCTGTCACTGAGCACCACTAAGAACTTGGCTCCATCCACTTTGCACCCTCCCTTCAGGTACCAATAAGGTCCCTCCTGAGCCTTCTCTTCTTAAACATTTCAAATGAGAAGACTGACTAAAGAAGAGAAGAATAAATGCTTGTTTATTTTGCTGTTGAATTGACTCTCAATAGTCATAGCTGACAGGGAAGGAAAGAACCACCCTTATTTTTCTTTTCACTGCCCATGAATTCTCTAGAGACTCAGCCACCCCTAGTAGCAATTCCCACAGGATGTAGGCTGCAGAGGAGACGGAACAGCCCTCTTCCTTTCTTCCCACCACCAAGAAATTCTTCCCAGTATACACTCAGTGCCTCTGAGGAAGTATCCAGTCTGAATGCCCCTTGTTGAGGACAACAGTAAGACAACACAACATAAACCTCGATCCTTTCAGCTCTGTAGTGACTTCAATAGATAGTAAAAGCTGACACTGCCTACTGAGAGCTCCTTGGCTGTCTTTGCATACAGCTCTTTATCTCATTTTTTCTCAAGGAGTGAAACACAAATAGCAGAAGGCTCTCAGAGCACACAGTTCAGAGCTAAGAACTCTGCAGATCTCACATAGCAAGTGCTAGCAAATATTCTGCCTACAAAATTTATGCACACAGGTTTATTGCAGCTTGGTCTGAACGGTTCTGTCTATGCAAAACAAACAGGTAGGCCCTTTCCAGTTCTCAAACCAATTTAGTTAGCACTACATCCTGCTTCCTCTCTCTCACTTATTTAACTCAGTTACCTCAAATGACTATTATGCAGCTGTAGCTTGAAATAAGAGAAATGGCTACAGGCAAAAGTTTAGCTGCCTACACAGCATCTTAAAGATAAGAAAGAAACCTAAAACCTAAGATGTTGGATGCTGATTTGAGAAGTGGCCTCAGCCCTTCTGAGCCACAGCTGGCCAGAAGAGACCCTGTCTAACAAGTGAAGGCTGCCAGGGTGACCAGGTCAGAGGAGGCAGTTAGGTTTGATCAGCTCCCTGCAAGGTGCATTAGCAGGAAGCAGCAGAGCACCAACATTCTTTCACAACTCTGTGCAAACAACCATTACAAGTCCTTACAGCTTCCTATTAATTTATGTCCTGAGATCTGTGGGGCAATGAATAAATATTCCCTCAAATACAAGCTTTACTCCACAGACTTTTAGTCCTTTTAAATTTATAAGATCAACACAAGAAAGTTGCCTCATTTTCTAATACGTAATTGTTTTTTTATGCACTCATTTTCAAGACTTGAAAAATTCAGAAAAGAGGAAGTCCGAGAAAAAAGAAAGAACAAAATAAATCCCTATTCTCTTTTGTCATTAAAGCCTCACAATCACATTTACAGCCACATGATAGATCACCAAAATGCGTCTTCTGTGGCTTTCTATACATAAAATTTACTCAACGCTCTTTATGAGGTGCAAAAGGTACAAGATTAAAACAATTTATTTGCAAGAGATGTAAAACAATGACTCATTTCATTAACAGTAAAATTTCTGAATTTCTGTTTCACTGTCAGAGTGGCCTCAGCTTCACATGAGTGAAATCTTTTTACATTTAGATAAAAATGGGTGTGCAAGAGGCAGTCCAGACTTCTAGTGCATTATTCATGGCAAAGTTGTGCAGACATCAGACTCAGATTAAATTCCTGCTCATTTCAGACAATTGCGCAAGGCAACATTTACCACTAAATGAATTTACCTGACCTAGTGGATGGCAGTCTTTGTTCACTATTTAGAGCAGCACTACAACTTCTACAAGGAAATCATAAAACATGCCTAACACCACAAATATCAGGCAACATTCAACTAATTCCATGAACTATTAAGCTAAATGAGAACTTGATGTAGAAACATTCTGTTGGCTTGAACTCATAAAACTGATGATACAGGGAAATTTCAGTTGTATTTTCCCTAGGGCTTAGATGTTCTCAAAGTCACTCTCATTGGACCAAATCTGAAAAACAGAGCTTTTGTTAATCATATACAAACAGCTTGAGTACCACATACTTCCTATGGTAATTCTAGGAACTCAGGAAGTACACCATCTGTACTTTAATAAATCCACAGTAGATTAAGATCACGTGCCATATTTATCAGCACGTTTTTATTCTATATCTTGCTCTCAGGAAGACAGCAGATCCTCAAACTATAAAATTGTTTAAGACAAGGATTGAATCCACCTTTAGAATAAGAAATACAAAAATTATATGGAAAGTCCTTTTGCTGCTCCTGTAGCATTCAGTCCTGAGACAATAGGGAACCTTAGTGCAGGGAGTCACCAGGTAGAGAGGTATGTCAAGTAACACAGCATTCTGGGGGAGCAGAAAGGTACAAGGTACAGGCAGGGAAAGCAAAGGGACACCCTTTAAAAACAAAACCAAACTCAACCCCAGTTATCAGAGTAAGAAAATGTGATGGGCATAAGATGGAGGAATGGTAGGGAAGAAAAAAAAAGGCAGATGGGAAAACTGGTGCTGTGAGTTATACTGTAACATGAAGATTGAAAGGCCACTCCTCTAGAAATCCCACAAAATGAGGTGGAAACAAAGAATGTGGGACGAGATATTCGAAATTTCTCAGAACTGAACTGTCTGGTAGCAGTGAAAGCAACAAAAAATTCACCTCCCTGGTAAGTCCACACTGAAAGTAAGGAAAAATCCCACTCATTGGCTATTTACTCCACACCCAGCAGAACCAGTTGTTCTTTTCTATAGCTTCTTGCCCTTGTCTGTCTGAAGCAGCACAAGAGCTCTGAACATGTTCCAGCTGAGTATCTCCAGCTAAAATGGATAACTTCAGTGTGCAAAATTGCACATTTTTATCATTCTACCAAAATGGCACTGAAAAGCATTATCCAGATTGTGAGTATCTTCTGTCTTAATCTCTCCCTTGACAGGACTAATTTATATTTAAATCTCATCATCTGTTAGTTGAATACTATTAAAAAGCCCACAATCCATACTTCCCTAGGAAGGATGCTCTTAAGTGTTGTCTTTGACACTATTTCAAATTAATCAGATGATAAGAATATAGTGATGTTTTTAAAGTTCACACCTTGATTAATAAGGCAATACACAATTTAAATTCTTGGTGAAATGGACTATGAAAATGGCTTCATCAAACCACAGGAGTAAGAATTTGTCTTGAAACATTGATCATAGTAACTGTTAAAAGGACTGATCCTACAATCTTTGTTCAATTCCTATAGAGGCATTGCTTATCTAAGGAATGCTAAATCCGGTCTTTAACACAAACTGCATCTTTAAATTGTTTGAAAGACCCTCCAGTGCATTCACCAGGGTTATGTATAACATCAGATACTTTTATTTATAAAATCCATAAACTGCATGACAGGTAACATGACAAGCAACATTCAGAGCTTCATGGTAGGTGAAGTGGAAAGAATAAGGTACTTACACAAAAATCCTGTTACAAGGGCACACGATAGAATGACAGAGCAGTTTCACTTGGACCAAGTAAACAGAAAGAGTCTGGGAAACCTTTCACCACTGTCAGAACGTAAATGTGTCCTGGCAGCAGCTTTCAACTGAACACCTATTCATTTAGACAGAACTAATACATGAGGCATGTGTTCAAAATGTGCTCCTAAAATATGACTGCATGCATCACTTGGGAATGAAGGGGCAAAATATTAAGAGAGCAGTAAAATTAGTGAAGTGGACCCCCACTGCTGACTAATCTAAACCATAGGAAATTAACTGTGCAATATACTAGGCTACTTTGTAACTGTGGTATTAGCCTGTCTCTTCTTCCCCTTCTGACTGCCTGAATGCAGTATTTTGACAGGAGACAGAACGTACAGGTCTCTCTAGCATTGTTAATTAAGTATAGCTGTTTATTTTCTAGGCCTGCATACAGATCTGCTGCTGAGAGAAGAATTGGAGAAATCAACACTATGGAACACTATAATAATACTAACTTGTTTACTCTTAGCTCCTCAATCATTTCCTCCCACTGTTCAATTACCCCAGTGGTCTTTACACTGTGCTTGCCTTGGACCTGCAAAGACAGAAAGCAAGCTAGGGAAAGAGCAAGTGAATGCCTTTAACCTGGCAACACAGAGTAACAGAGCAATGGTGGTCAGTCCTTCAGGGCACTGCTGCCTTGTTACTTTTATATAAAGTGTACATAAATAGTGCTATTTTCACTTCCCTTGCAGGAGCTGGCATTATTTATCTGCTACATATTCCTGGGTGGTATAATAGGAGCTAGAATTTCTGCCTAAATTTAACCTAGCACACCCTGGGCCTCATAACAAAGAAAATACTACCTAGCTTCTCTTACTTCTCTTATTTTCATTTTCCCCTGACAAGCCCTACCAGTACCGAGACTTCTGTTCTACTATTAATGCAACTACTACACAAACAAATACGCCTGTACAAACACAGCTGGGGAGAGAGGAAAGGAGAGAGGAAGACCAGGGGTCTAAAGGTGGGAAAAATGCAAGACTTCTTTTTTTGGTTGTACTGTTGGCTTAAGAAAATATAAATTGTACTTGCACTTACAGCTTAAAAATTGAGACAACGGTATGAGGCATAGATAAGAGAATTTGCCAGAGAATACAGTATTGCAGTATAAATGATACTGATTCCATGAATAAATACTAGACATATCTTACTAACAGTGGCCTTTCTTTTCAGTAAGAAACCCTACTAAGAGGCACAGTAGGCTGTGAAATAAGCCCAAGACTAAATGTGCAAGTCACACTATCAAGGCAGTCATATTGCTCCAATTAGCTAACACTTAACAAGAAAAAGGGGTAAACAATGTCCTGTAAGAGACAAACCATATCACCATTATTTACCAAATCTTCAGAAAACTTAGGGTGCCTGGTCACCGTGTATTGAAACATTGCTGTGCATAATAGCTGCCTAAATATCTAAGAGAGTCTGATCCAATCCCCTGCTTTTCATCTTTTCATCCTTCAGTTTCATCCTTTTAAAAGAATTACTCAAAGTAAAAGAACAGATTAGCTTTCAATACTGCAAGGCAACAGAATAATAGGGCCTTAGAGATTCTTTGGGAGATGTCTGGTTACAAATATGCCTCCAACAGCAAAGGAAATAATGATAAGAAAAAAGATTAGCTTGTGACTGTGAAGATTGTCTAGATTACTAATATTTAGAGGTCAAGGATAGTGCCTAGGTTTCTGTTCTTTTTTACTTTCCTAGAAACATCCATGCACATCCTCTCATGCAGGAAAGGACGTTGCTGTCAATAACACAGCAACACCATTCTGATGATCAGGGTTGTTTAGGAGAACCATACTTCCCCACTGCACACTGGAATCTAATTCCTATTGACCAGACCATCCATCTCCATCACTGAGGGATTGGTCTGAATCCCTGAATGAGTCCAGATGCTCTCTGGATCAAACCTCTCCAGCATGGCCCTTAGCCAGGCCCAGTCCAGCTGCTGCCTGGATCAAACCCCTCCAGCATGGCTCCCTGCCCAGTCTTGCTGCTCTCTGGATGAAGTAACAGCTCCTGGTCAGCCCAGTCCAGCAGCTCTCTTTTCTCATAAGCCAAACATGCACTACAAACTCCTGTCAGGCCAGCTTACTGAGCATAATCACTCAGGTGAGAAAGCACATCCATTCTTGGATTCAGCTGGCAAGACATCTCTCCAAAGACACTACGGTTACAGGAGCTTGAGTAAATTGAAACCTTCTTTGATGAATTATTTACTTGACACACTTTTGCAGTCACTTAGTCATGAAGAAATACAATTTCAGACTGACCAAAACTAGCTTCAAATTGGTGCCAAAATCCTCCAAGCAGAATAAGAAAAAATACACATTTAAAAATCTCAATCTCATTTGTCCTATTACAAAGGTTAAAAACATGACATGGATTTTCTGACTTCTTTGGTAAGTGTTGTTTCCTCTTTCTTTGCTCCAGTTGAGACTGTACTAACAGCAGATGGGAGTTAGCTAGACTGTTCTCTGAAGTGCTCTCTGCCAGTATTTCTAGACAATTCAACTCCATGGTATAGCACACAGAGCTGAGTGAAAGGAGATGCAGCTCAGAAACTAGCACGGAAGAGCGTGAGGAGATGGGCCAGGGGGAAACCACAGACATAACCCAAAACAGAATGGGGAGAAGAACAGGGTAATGGCTACAAAAAAAGCAAAGCAGAGCAGCACATACTGCAAAACCAATACTAAGAGGGGGAAAAAAGGGAAAAAAGGCAGAAAGGGAAAAAATGAGAATAGGAAATAGAAGTAGGCTAGAAGCTCATAACACCAGGTAGGAACATTTGCAGAATTCTGTTCCTCTCACTCTAATTTTGAAAGATGCTANAATAAGAAAAAATACACATTTAAAAATCTCAATCTCATTTGTCCTATTACAAAGGTTAAAAACATGACATGAATTTTCTGACTTCTTTGGTAAGTGTTGTTTCCTCTTTCTTTGCTCCAGTTGAGACTGTACTAACAGCAGATGGGAGTTAGCTAGACTGTTCTCTGAAGTGCTCTCTGCCAGTATTTCTAGACAATTCAACTCCATGGTATAGCACACAGAGCTGAGTGAAAGGAGATGCAGCTCAGAAACTAGCACGGAAGAGCGTGAGGAGATGGGCCAGGGGGAAACCACAGACATAACCCAAAACAGAGTGGAGAGAAGAACAGGGTAATGGCTACAAAAAAAAGCAAAGCAGAGCAGCACATACTGCAAAACCAATACTAAGAGGGGGAAAAAAGGGAAAAAAGGCAGAAAGGGAAAAAATGAGAATAGGAAATAGAAGTAGGCTAGAAGCTCATAACACCAGGTAGGAACATTTGCAGAATTCTGTTCCTCTCACTCTAATTTTGAAAGATGCTATATAAACTTAGAGCTCATGAAAGTTGTAAATTTTGAGGGAGGGAGAACAAGAGTCTCTCATCAGAAACACATAAGAAATGCACTGTTAGGGTACACTGCAATCATTACTACAACTAACATCACTTGCATTTACTTAAGGAAAGCATAGGCTGTCAAATTCAACTTGACTGGGTGAGATGGTGGCCCCAGTAAGGTTAACTGCACTGTCATTGTCTTCAACACAACCAGGACATCACAGTTTCTGTGAAGAATCCAATTCTTAAGTCCTAATTTTTATAATGTGTTTTTGACCAGAATATATATTAACATATAATAGCCATGGCAACATGGCAAAGTTAATAAAATAAGAGAAAAGCAAAAATATTTCAAAATTACTTCTTACATAGTATTTATCTCATGTGTGGATTACACCACTATCTTCTGCACTCTTAGTTTTCCTACAGTGTATGGGGACTCAAGAGCATGAAAACAAGTCATTAGTATTGAAGTCTGCATGTATGGCACAATGTGTTTCACAGCTGATTTTACCAAATAGCTTCACATTAAACTTCACAGTATAAAATAACAGGCTGTAAAGCAAAGCTCTACAGCAAAAGATCTAAAAGGTCAAGACACAGGATCAAGTGAACGGCCTCCCATAAAGTATGATGCCAACTCAAAACAAACAGGCTTCATATGTATTGCCTTCATCCTATGGATTGTAAATGATAAATCTGTATTTTTAACTAAATACAGATTACAATAACAGTAACAGTATTACCCAGCTCCACCTTCCTGGAAAGAAGAATAAAAGGTACCTGGAACACGCCATTCAGCGGGCACTTTTCACATCGTACACTAACAAAACTGCTCTACGCAATATTTTATTGGGCTCAAAACCAATGACGGAGTGACAGCCGTCAATAAGAGGGCCCATGAACAAATAATACATTACAGTTAAAGCAAAGTGTCATTTGCTCTAATAATCTCTAACGCTCTCTCTGATCAAGCTGCCGAAACAAAAGGAAGAATGAACTGGAGCGAAGGCGAATTTCTGCTTTTGTAGACCCGACCTCACGGACCCACCTGCGGGCGGCCAGCCCGTACCTGTTCTCGCTCTGAGGAAGGGGCGTCAGGGGAGACCTGAGGGCTCGCACCACTTTCGGCGTGACAGCCGCTACTCCTGCCTCCTCCTCCCAGCCCCTGGCAAGCGAGACGGGAAAACAAAGTTGTCAGGACCAGTGATTGAACATCACCCGGCGCGAGCGGCGCCGCTCTCCTGCCCACGACCCGCTCAGAGCCGCCGGCACCCGCGCCGAGCCCAGAGCGAGCCGGGGGCACCGCGCCAGGCTCCGCCGCGCCCCG
>VXBB01012340.1:454009-504299 GCA_013399915.1 Illadopsis cleaveri
GGTGTCCAGGGCGGCGGAGCGAGGGAGTCGAAACTGCCCAAACTTTAACAGGGGAGAGGGGCGCTGTGCAGGACGGCGGTGGGAGCAGGGTGCGAGGCTTGCCCGGCGAGGGCAGGCAGCCCTGCCCCGTGGCTGGTGTAGCGAAGCCGCTGCTACTTCAGTAGCTCTTTTTCTGAATTAAAAAGTAATCGTCAATGTGTCCTGTATTTTGTCTTATAAAAGGTATGTTATAAAAATATGTGTGTTATAGATAAAAACGACCCCACGTGTGTGCAGCTGTGTGCAGCTCTGGGGCCCCGCAGCATAAGAAGGATGTGGACCTGTTCAGACGAGGGCCATGAACATGATCTGAGGGATGGAACACCTCTGTTGTGGGGACAGGCTGAGAGAGCTGGGGTGGCTCAGACTGGAGAAGGCTCTGGCGGTGCCTCATTACAGCCTTCTAGTGTCTGAGGGAGGCCTACAAGAAAGCTGGAGAGGGACTTTTTAACAAGGGTATGTGGTGATAGGACAAGCAGGATGGCTTTAAACTGAAAGAAGGCATGTTTAGATGGAACATTAGGAAGATATTCTTTACTATGAGCATGGTGAGGCACTGGAACAGATTGCCCGGAGAAGCCGTGAATGCCCCATCCCTGGAAGTGTTCAAGGCCAGTTTGGATCAATCTGGCCTAGTGGAAGGTGTCCCTACTTACGGCAAGGGGTGGTTGGAGCTAGATGGTCTATAAGGTCAATTCCAACCCCAAACATTCTATGAGTCTATGATTTGCAATGATTTTGGTAAAGAAATGTTTCTGTAGTAAGCTTGTATGTTTCTACAATGGTTGCTTTCACAAGCCAGCCATTGGTATGAGAAACCTAGTAAGATGACAAGGGGCCAATAACTAGGCCCCCTTTATTAAAAGAGTGGGTAGAAGAGATGCTGTGACTTACAGCAGCCTTTCAATGGTGAGCTGTCTGACACCTTGTTTTTGCAGATTCTTCCCTATCCTTCATGTTTTCTCTATCTGTGAGCATTTCCTTAAGCCTTGGAGCTGCTGCTCATCAAACAGTGGCTGGAAAGTCTCAAAGAGAGCGCTCTGCTGCAACTATATTGACAAAGTAACACAGACTTGATATTGTGACTGTTTAGATATGGCAGTAAGAGGCAGCATACCTATAGTGCACCTATAGCAGCACAGCACCCACTGTGGTTTTGATGGGGTATGCAGGGAAACATCTGATGATGTTTTTGGGGCCTCTGTTAGCTTGCTGGTGAGCAGGGCTGTGGGTGCTGGTGGAAGGGAGCTAGAAGCATTTGACTGGTGTCCTAAGGGGTTGCAGGTATCTCACTGGCTCATTGCACAGTCCCCCTGGGAGCACAGCTCAGTTGTCTTCTTGGCTTTGAGGTACTTAGTTGTAATAGCGAAACAAAGCCAGTGTGAAGACTTCTGAAGTCCTGAAGAAGTTTGCTGGTTTGAGACTGTCATGAATCATAAATGTCTGGAACATGAAGGTGATTCATCGCCATTTCCCAAAAGCTTGCTTTGGGCCTATCCTATAAAAGCAGTTGACACTGTACACAAACAAGTATGGGGCCAACAGTCAAGCTTTTCAAGATACATGTATATTTATTGATCAGCAGATACTAGAAATATCAATCCCCCGTCACCTCTGTAAAACATGAAGGCTTCTGCTTATATTAGTGGATATCATCAGTTATTTCATAATATCCATTAAATACCCTATGTAAAACAATAAGTCTTTCATCTTAAAAGCCTAATGGTATTCAATTCCAGCTCTAAATGAAAAACAACTAAGAAAAAGTTGAAAAAAAGTCCAGAAAAAGATTTGGGGTTTTCCCT
Organism: Illadopsis cleaveri; assembly: GCA_013399915.1. Classification (NCBI taxonomy): domain Eukaryota; kingdom Metazoa; phylum Chordata; class Aves; order Passeriformes; family Timaliidae; genus Illadopsis; species Illadopsis cleaveri. The sequence goes on from VXBB01012340.1 coordinate 455,854, forward strand.
TCACTGTCACTTCCCTCTACAATACAGTTTTCCCTTGAGTCCTGAGGTATCACTGTCAGCTAATCCATGGGAAATTTAGTGATGCCAGTGAGGACATCATATTTCAAGTTAGAGGTCTGCTGCCAATGCTAGTCTATAATACCAGTAAAGATTTTTTTTTCCAAGATCAGAAGGTTAATCTTTATGTCATATTAAAGTTCTTGCAAAGAAAATGGGAAGATTATAAACTATACGTGTTTAAACTAGACTTGGCACTTGGTGCTTGTTGTTTACTAACAAGTTTACAAGCACTTATTGATTGATTGTTACAGTATCTATAAATATTACCAGCCTTAATCCTCGTACAGCAGCTAGAAACAGTAGAAAGGTTAAGTGACCCTACTAAAGGGATGAGAATCAATGGTGAATCAGAATTCAAATTTAGGAATGCTGGATTCAAAAGACCAAGTTTCTCTTATGTGGTGTTGCCATGTCAGAAGTGATGGTGTCAGGTAATGTAATGGTAGAGGGTGAAAATTATAAAGGCACAGGTGCCAAACATGCCACACAGGAAAAGCCAGAGACTTAGCAGTGTACATAGAGTCTGTGTCCCATCTCATCATCCTCCTCACAGCTGGAAGCTGCTGCATCTTGGCAGCATCCCCCATCCTCTGATTTCCATTAGCTTCTGAAGTCAGCAGGAATTGATAATTGCTGGCTTGCACAGAAGGAAAAGATCACTAATCAGCCAGGTGGTATCATCACGACTTTGTTACTGAGCTCCTGCAGCTCTACTTAGCTGCTAATTTGGAAAAGCAAAATGCAGCCTTGGTTGTCATCTATGAAAGGCTGCTCTCCCCCAGGTCAGCAGGATTGCATCTCGAAAGGAGTCTGGTGGAGGTGCCTGTGGGGCTGCTGGTCACATGGAGCCAGCTTAGCCTTCTTATTTCCAGCAGCAAAATCATATTAAGAAGCAATTAATGTTCATTAAATGCTTTCCTAGTGCTGCCTTCTCACCTAAGCAATGGCTGTCATAGGGATATTAGTTATTGCAAATAGGAGGAGAAATGACTGTTACAATTAAGAAGAGAAAGGTACTAAAGATGTTCAGTGAAACTGGAGCCCCGTGTTCTGGGGAAGCATAAGAGGCCCCAGAGTGAGGTGTTGGTGCGAGACAGCTATTTTGGTATTTTTAGTGCACTCACAATGTGAGTGCTTTTAGCAAAAAAACTTCCAGCAAATTCACAAAACTGAAACATATGTGTTTCAAACCGGGAGAAAGTAATTGGTTCATTGCATTTCACAACTTCATTTATTTCCACCCACAGTTTTGGGCAACATGGTTTTACATAATCATAAACTGCAAGAACTAAGGTGCTGTCTGCCAGACTCTGGGACATCAAATGACCCCAATCATCCCACTAAAGGAAAATCACAAAAAGCAATGCATTCCTGTACCCCTTTTTTTTTAAATTAAAATTAGAAAAAGTTCAAACCAAATAATCACCTTGTGTGGCTGTTGCTGCTATGTTTTTTATCTTGCCTTAATGTTTTTTCTCTATTGTTTTTTTAGGACAGAATTTTGTGTCCTGTAACTTAAAAATTAGGCTTTATTATAATAATAATTTAATAACTAAATTGACGGCAATCAGTCTGTTGAGATCTACATAAACCTAGCTAAATTATTAGGTATTTAAAAGCAGTTACGTGTACCATCACTTTGAGATGTCCATCAAGTGTGCCAGTGATGACTCATCCAGTCAAGCACCAGTCACTCTTTGGAGAAGGTCAAGGTGAAAAAAAATCTGGGCACATGGAGAAGTCTTCAGGACTCTGAGTGTCGCATAAGATGTCATACTTACAGAATCCCAGAATATTCTGAGTTGCAAGGAACAGACAAGGATCGAGTCCAACTCTTAAGTGAATGACCTTTTTGGGGATTCAACTCATGACCTGGTGTTATTAGCTCCCTGTTCTAACCAACAGCAGGACTTGCTTTTCGTGCAGAAAATTAATGATTTTTCACTGTTGTAAGCTATGTTTTTATATCTGTCAGAGTAAGATATTGTGTGCTTTTCACCAGATTCCTTTTTTTAGTTTAACTGAGAAACCAGCCTCTCTTCTTTAGCAATGATGATCCAGCCCAATGGCAGATAAATACTCATTGCCAAAAATGCATCTTGTGGCATAAGCAAACTTGAGGCCAGTAACTACTGAAATGAGTGCTCTACTGCCAGCCACTGTGTGAGCCTCCATCCATTGAAAGGCACCGCAGGCACGTGCCCGTGACTGTAGTTCAGTCCGGTGTGTATGCTTTTCCAAAGGAAGCTGATAGGCCAAGAGGGTCTCAATTACAATTAGGTACAAAGGAGGATTTTAATTCAGAAACCGAAAAGCTTGCAAGTTGTTAACCTGAAGGGAGATAATTTTTTTCCCCATTCTCTTTTCTTCCTGAAGGCTCTCAGCATGACATCTTAATGTGACACTCTGCAAAAGGCCATACTGGGTCAGACTAGAACAGCATGTTCTACAGGCAGTGCCCAGTAGCACAATCCCAGGGAAGAACTGTGCAGTGATCCATCCCTAGGACCCTTTCTCAGCTTCCAGCAATCAATGGCTCAGGGAATTTCTGAACTAGAGCTAGCTGTGCGTTTAGTTGCCTTTCATGGATTTTTCTTCCATAATTGTGTCTAATTGCTTTTTGAAACCATGTAAACTTCTGGCATCAACAACAGCTTGTGCCAATGATTTCCATCCAAGATGAATCCTTCCATTACAATTAGCCCAGGAACAATTTGCAAGTCTCTGTTGTTATTTGGAACTCTGATCTCCTTCGCTAAAGGAGATGATGCACTAAGTATTCTTTTGCAAAGAATTTTACTATGGTTGCACAAAACAGCACTGCTGCTAATACAAATTCACAGCATCCATTGCTAGAATTCAGTGGGAGTTATTACAGAGCATACTGTGAATGCAAATTAAAAATAATGCACAACACTCAACCAAATCCTAATGGACCAATGGCACAATGTCAAATACATCAGGAGCAAAGACTTTTAATACAATTATTAAAACCCCAAGCAAACAAACAAAGCAAGTAAATTAGCACTGACAAAAACTGTTGGAGCAACATTTACTCATCATAGATCAGCATGCAGACTGACTGTACAGCTCCCAGAGGCTTTTAAAATGCCTGCATGTCTGAAGGGGGAATATGCCCCCAGGGATATCACATAATGCAAGTGTTCTTGTTGGGCACTGTGGTCAATGGTTGAGGTAATTAAGTCCAACTAAACATTTCTTTCCATCAGTGAGTGTGACACAGTGTGTCCAGCTGCCCATCTGTAGAAAAATCCTGTCTGGGATCACGTCTGTTGAAGTGTGCATGTAAAATACACAGTGATAGCAATGAGAGACCATAGTTGAGTCCAGAATCATCTTTTATGATACAAGAAATGGGATGTGATGGTCAGTCAGTATCATTTATGTTTATGAAAAATCAGAGCAACAATTCAGGAAAATAAATGCATGATATGAGCAAATAACAGGGATCACTTGGAAGAAGAAAAAAAAAGAGACAGGTCTATGAAGGAGTAATCTAGGGATGGGAAGATTATCCACTGAGTTTCATCCAGGAGGGTGGCCTGACTGATCAGCTCCAAACTCCAAACGTCTTTTTGGGATCACAGTGTACCGAAACAGCTAGAGACCTTTTTCTTTCTTTCTTTCTTTTTTCTTTCTTTTTTTTTTTTTTAATTTGTTGTTGTTGTTGTTGTTGTTGTTGTTGCATTCCTATATTTCCTTTGTTGAAATTCTCAGAGTACTGTAAATGGAAAAAAAAGGAAGAATCCCATGCCAAAGTATGGAGATAGACTTATTCACTGCTATGGAAGGACACCAAAGAAATGGTACAGAGCTCCATGAACTCATGGATTTGAGGGGTTTGGAGGAAGAAAAACAGGACCTCTGTCTTTAACCTGGGAAAAAGCCATTAACCTCATTAAACAGAGTTAAAAATATAACTGCCCAGATTGCAGCCTAAACATATTCTTACATAATAGTGATTCTCACAGTCTCTTCTGCAGTTAAAACTGTTGAATGCTCCATAGAAACATAGCAGCTGCAAATCCTAGATTTTCCTTCTTCTATCATCAGGTACTTGTTAGGGTATTTGCAGCAGTGAAGTTAATGCTGATAAGGCATACAAGAGGTGTGCCGAAGGGGTGCAGGTGAGGGATGTGGGTGTCCACAGTGGGATCAGCCAGATGGGGCTTGTGACTGGGATACCTTGCTGTGAAAAGGAGATCACCTGGAGGAGAAACCATGTCCCATAAATCATGGAGCTGTGTAGGAAAGTAATTGTGAGGGTGCTTGAGAGTCAGGGTTCGACAAGGTCCCTTAGCTCAGATGCAGCTTAAAGCACATGTCAACCTGGGACCAGTCTTGAGCTTCTGGTGACCTGCCAGAGTCCTCTGAAAGCTCAGTGTGTCTCTGAAGTGAAATATCTGTGTTTACACAGGGCAGGGAGCATATCATACAGTGATAAGGGAAAGTGAGACAGTCACTGAACCTTCAGAAGGGGGAAGAGAAATATATAGGAAAATAAGCCTTACAAAAAAATCTACCTCTAAGCTTTAGGGTGGATTCCTGTTTCAGAATCATCAGTGAAAGCAAGGGGGAGAAAAACTCTGCACAATTCTTTATTGCTGTTTGTGTAGTAACATCTTGAGCCGTTTATAAACTGGAACCGAAAGCCTTTACCTCCAAACAGAAATAAATCCAGGGTACTTTAAGAGCTGTCAAGACATACAGACATTTGAGAATGCTTGCTGTAAACCAAAGTTGTCTCAGATGTCTTTTTTTTTTCCATTCTGAAGAAATTTTCTGTCTGAACCATGTTGGTTGTAGACCAGAGTCCAAAATGGGCCAAAACATGACAGGATTCATGCCAACATGTGAGGTAGCCATCTCAGCCAGTGCATGACCATTGCTGTCCTCCTGGGGAGAGGACTGGCAGTGGGGCAGCTGGGCTGGGGCTGTTCCTGGCAGCTGCAAAGCAGCACAGCCCCTCTCTGGCATAGGGACAAAATGAGAAACCCCCTGTGCCAGAGCTGGGGGCATGGAACGTGGCAGGCAGAGGCCAAGGGAGGGAGTTAGGACATTTTCCTTCTCACAGCAGATGATCATCAATTTGGCTTAGCTCCCTTCCTCTCTCTCTGTCTCCCTCCTCTAAACATGTAGTGCTAGGTATGGTACTTCAGTAAATGTGCTGATATCCCATACCTCAGTGACAGGCCTTGCTGATTGTATTGCAGCCCTGGCTCACTTTCATTAGGCTCTGCAAATATACTGCCATTCCTGCAAAATCTGTGTGCTGGGTAAGTAATGGTCCTCAGATAGTCACTTATCTATTTGTCTCCCTCTCAATTACTGTACTTCCACAGAAAGCACATTTTAGTTTATTATATCCGATGCCTTTGATGGCCTGGCAGAAAAGAATTAAGGTCTAGCCGAGAGGAAAACCAAGTGTAGCTTAGGAAGAGTGAGTGTCATCTGAACAGAAGGCTTCAATAACAACTCTTATGTTTAGAATTATTTTCAGAACAGGCATTCAGTACTTAGCTCCCAGGTAAGACTTTCAGCAGCACATGGTCATTTTCTTCTTACAGATTGACCAACCTCATTTTTAACCTTGAGAGCTTTAGCACCCATACTACTTATTTTGACATCCCCTACAGTTAACAAGTCCATCTAAATAGACTAAGTTTATAAATATATTCTTTACATACACCTTTTCTGAGTCTTTTATATTGAACAGCCTCAGTGTCACCAGTAGATCTGAACAAATCTAAAAATGTATCAGTGTTTGGGAAGAGGACCCAAAAGGGAGAACAGGAGCAAGAAGAAGAGGATGGAGGCTCCAGGAGAGTGAAGAGGTGCATGGGGAGCATAGGGGCTCAGTGTGGGGCACAGGATGTGAGTGAAGTGTATGGAGCCTGAGCACTGAGGGCAGAGGGTAGGGAGGATGAAGGCACTTTTGTCTGAGAGGAATGCTGATGCTTAAAGTACCATTATCATGTGCTGGGGAGATGTGCATTTTAAATACCAGCATTTAAAATTCTTCATCTTTAATGTCTTGTTTGCATATTGCATGAGTATGCATTTGACCGAATAGCTGACTATGTGTAAAAGTCAATTCCAAAGCAAGGAATCATCACTTGGAACCTGCAGCTGGAGAAAATTTATTCAGGCTCCCCAGATGCGCTCAGGCTCAGCTTGGCTGTCCTTAAGAGCAAACTGAGAATTTAGCAAGTAAACAATATGTGAATTTTTTTGGTAACTGTTGGGTATGGTCATGAAAAACTGAACGAGCCCCCTGCTGCCAGCTGACCAGAGAGTACCACAGAGAGCAGCAAGCAGATGCAGCAGCACCTCCCTGAACTGCTCCAAATCACATTACTTGGATCTTCTTCGAGGAGAGACAGTGCTTCAGCCTTTGCACCACCTTTTTCCATCTTGTATGACTTAGTCTTCAGTGATGTGTATGGTGGAATAATTTCCCTTTTGGGGAGAAAAATCCCAACAACCAGCAATCTTTTCACCAGGGATGAGACTGAGACCACAAATTCAGTCCACATTGGAGGAGTTGGAACTAGCTCCATTTCTCAATCACAGTGAACTGAATTTTCAGCACTGAATTGCATGTTTGCATTTCTAGGCGCGTTAGCATCTAGCTGAGGATGATTTCTAGGGGCAGGTATCTGAAAGATCTGCTGCACATGATATTTACATGTAGCCTACTGAGCCCTGTAAAACAGGAACCAGTGCCATCATGGGGCCCATTTCCTGTCTGGAAACATGCAGTGATGCATGTCAAGATCTGAAGCAAGATTATCTCTGAAAATTAAAAGGTGCCAAGTAATTCAAAATTGTGACATATTGATTTCTCTGTTCAGACACCATATAATTTGTAAAGCTGCAACACAGCACTATAACTCAATGTTTGGTCTATAATGACTGGCCCAGTTATAAATACTGTTTTACCATTTACTGACATTTTACATTTATTGAGCATGTATTTTATGTAGACTCATAAACAGAGTGCAGGCCATTTTTAACAAACACAAAAATATTTCAGGCTAAACAAAAGCAAGAACGCATCACTACGTGAGTGCACTTCCAATGCATGATGAGAAGGTGTTGCCAGACATTCTGCAGAAAACCAGGGAAACAGGTGTGGGCCAGGGAGATGTGAGCAGAGCATGGAGAATAGCATTGGTAGAGCTCCAGTAGGAACCCATGCCCTGGGTACAAGTTGGCTGAGGTCCCAGATGTGACATGAGTGGTGGTGCTTTGAGCTGCACACTCATTTACCCCACACAAAGCACCATCCTAATCACAAACTGCAGCAGCTGTTGGAGGGGGCAGCAGGGAAGAGAGCTGTGTTTTCCCCATGCTCTGGGTGAAGAAATACTGAAGGTGCTCTATGGTGGGCACATGAAGATCAGATCTCTCTTGGGTTTTTTTTCCTGGTTATAGCATACTGATTATTTTCTGTAGACTATGGCATGTGTACTCTTCAGGTGACATAACAGAAAAAGTGACAGGGCTCCCCTTTTGACCTTTGACTGTACTGGTCTCTTCTGTAATCATAAGAGTGAAATAGTATAAAATTTGAAAGTTTGGGTTAGATTCCTGATCCATAGACAGTTACTTTTCTTTTATTTCAGTAAAGAGAACATTTTTAGGAAATTAAGTAAGTTATGAAATATGAACTTACCTCCCCATTCACAATTTGTTTTTAAATAGCCTACAGATACTGTGTTTACCTAGAACGGATGCAAAATGAATAAATTATGTACAAACAAGCTGGTTTTGCCAGTTATAGATACAAGACCTTGTAAGGGCTTCTGGTTTTAAAAGGAAGCTGAAATTATACATTTTTCATTGAAAGTATCAACCTCATTAGATCTACTTATGTAAACAGTATTTAAAAAACAAAGACACGAAAGTTTACTTTTTTAGGACACAGATGGCATATCATGGCTGAGTTTCATATTATCAGTTACAGTCATATGAAATATATACATCCACATCTGAACCTTTCACCCTGGTTCCATTTATACTTAAATGAAAGATACTCACTTCTGGAGAGAAATATATCTCAGCCAAAAGTGAACATATTTAAGCTAATATTTATTATTATGTGTGTAAAAAGCCCAAAGAGACTGTTTCAGCTACAGGCGAGGTAAAGCCCTCTTCTCTTGAAAAATATTCAGGGGATTAAAAGCATTCCTGTCCTTATCTGAAAACACTGATTTTTTCATGTATTCAGACATATTATTTTATGAGGTGACAGCAAGCTTTTAAATGAATATTACTTACATATCTTGGCACACAACTTCTACTAGAGACACAAGGCTGAATCAAGTCACATTTTGACATGGATTAAGCTTGATAGATGTAGGGGTTAATTACACTTGCATGTTTAATTATGTGGGAAAAATAATTTAGAGACTTGGTATAGTGCATGTTCTCATGGCCTTATTGACATGAGTTATCCTATCTGTGGACACTCTGCTATATTCATGCTACTTCAATTTCTCCTGAATTTATGGCCAAAATTTGCCTTTATCCTTTTCATGTAGAAGATGTCTGCCACACTCACCTTATAGGAGGTGGAAGTTTTCAAGCACTTACTACAGAAATTAAAGGTGGTTTTGCTGTTGAATTCCCCAGAGAGAAGAATTAGTTGGTAGGAACTATGCAGAGAAATCCTGCATCCAAAAATAACTCATTCATCATCTGTAGAGGTCTCTGGTGTGCAGAGCACTACAAGGGTTGTGGCTTATGCTGTTCATATTAAGAAAGTCACAAAGTGTGCATTTGTTTTGGGAATTCAACTATCAAAAGTCCATTCTCCTCAAAGTTACAAGAGACTTGGAAAGAATATTGGGTTGATTTTTTATTTGCATTCATGAGAAAAACAATAATTAATTAAAGTCTAGGTTCAAATCAGTGTACCATAGGATCATTTAAACTGGAAGACCTCTAAGATCATAGAGTCCAACTCTTAACCCAGCACTGCCAAGTCCATCACTAAACCATGTCCCTCAGTGTCACACCTACATGTCTCTACAACTCATATTCTGTCAGGCTGAGCATGCTTCTTCTAGAAAAGGAGCTGCCACAGGTTTTAATGTTGTTGTCACCAACCATAAATGTGCCAGGCAAATGTGCCTGGGCACAAAGAACCCTGAGAGACACAAAACGTGGTGAGTGCAGACACAGCCCAGCTATGCAGGAGGCCTTCATGGGTTACAGTACAGCTGGAATATCTTAGTGAACAAAGAGGAGCTAAACTCCTTAAAAAAAGAAAAGGTTGGCAAGAGTATTAAAAAAACCTCTTAATCTGTTAAAAAAAAAGAAGAAGAGGAAGAAGAAAAGGCTCAATCTGCAGTTCCTGGAAAATGACACTCGAATTAAAACAAGGCAAGAAATCTGCTCCTAAACATCTCCTGTGAATATGTTTTAAGAAATTTTCTCTATTGCTTTTGAGTCATTGTACTGAGTTACAGAAGTGGAAGTGTTAAAATAGCTTCCATCATGCAAAACACGTAGCTATTCAATAAAAAGCTATTTTAATTTTGTAAATTCCTCCTGAAGAAATGACTATTATGTGGAAGGGGAAGTAGTAATTAATGTAGATGGTGCTGCCTCAGAAGCGTAGTGAGTTTGGCTACACAAAGAGCTTGTTTTATGGTTGTTCATCTATTGCCTTTTCTCAAAAAAAAATTTACTGAGGAACCCTGTTAGTTTGCAATAATAGTTTTCATAGGATTTTCTCAATGCACCTGCTATTTGATTTGGACAAAACAGACATTCTTTGAGAAGCTGTTTGATACTGTAGTCTAAGATTTATGTAAATAACTTTTATATTTATACATGAGCTGAGATTACTAATTTGTCCACGATATAGCAATGCATTATATTGCTATGGAATTAAAAAGCTAACAGTTTGGTCATGAGTTAGTTTAACTGTAAACCCTAAATTAGATTAGATTAGATTAGATTAGATTAGATTAGATTAGATTAGATTAGGAACAGTTGCCTTTCCCTGGCCAGGATTAAAATGTTGGTCACTTTGAAGACCAGAAAAATATTCTCAGGACAAAATCTCAAGAAATTGAAGCATGCCCGTGGTTCAATTAGGCATCTTTTGTCATTTAGTGTTTCTCTCACTGCTTAGTCACTGGAGTCATGAGATTTTGAAAAGCCAAGTTTTTCCTTTAAAAACTAAATTATTAGTCCTTAAAATTGCTGAGGAGAAAAAAGTAAAAAGAAAGCTCCTCAGTGTCAATGAAACCAAAAAGAAAAGAAAAGTTAAGTATTTTGGAAGAACTGGTGTGTTCCTATGCAGGTTTTGTAAAACTGTGTCTGATAATACCAGCCATTAGTAAGCAACTAGTGTGGAAAAGAGACTGTATAGTTCACAGTGATAATTTTTTAAACTATATTGGTTTAAAACCCTTGGTCCTTGGAAGAAAGCCCCAAACAAATAATGATCAGGCAGAAGAACTCCAGCCTCTGCTGGAGCACAGTCCGGAGCCTCCTCCATCCCAGTGCAGCAGACGGCGAGTGGCACATGGGCCAGATTGTTCCTGTCTGGCACAGCTGGCACTGCTGCCTCCTTCCTGGCAGTCACTGACATTCACAGTGCTACCAACTCAGTGGCAACCACCCTCAGTCAGCCAGCAATATCAATGTATTTCTACAGCCATGCTCGTGCTCTGGGACTTGATGTCTATGCCAGACAGTCCTGAAGGTGAGAGGAGAGATACGGGGCTGATGTGCACACCTCCCCTCCCAACACGTACTAGGTGGCACCAGGGCTTTGCCTCCAGAGCTCAGCCTGGGCAACGCCTGAGACATTTAAGATCATAGCACTGTGTGTGTTTGGGGCAGCCTCAATGCTTCTCTCCAGCCATGTCTGAGAGGAAAAAAGCAAAAGGAGGAGAAGGATGCAACTAGTAAGCTTTCCCTTAGTGTAAACCCTCAGCTCTGTGAAATCTCCAAGTTACTGGTTATCTTTGGACCGTCTTGTTAAAACAACCTAAGGGGTTTTTTTCCAGGAATTTGTCTAAATTCCTCTTGAACTTCCTTTTTACATGGAATTGAATTTTGCACTTTGATTGGGAATTACGTAAAAAAAGTTCTATTATTTCATTTGCATTGGATATCTGATAATTTCACAACTTGATTGTTATGATGTACAAATCGTGGTTAACATTTTCTCATTATCCTCGTACCAGACATTGATTTAATTAGCCTTGTCTTAATCCTTCTCAGCTTAGGAGTTCTTTCCAATTTTTTTACATCTGGAAGCAATTCTCAAAAGGTTTGAAAAAATTTAGGAGCAGAGCTTATGAAAAATCCATATTTTCCAGGATCTGTCTTTAAGACAGATAATTTGGCTTTGTCCTTGGTAATTAATTTGCCAGTACCATATGCCGTATTTCTAACAAGATCTTTTTTTCACAAATTCAAAATACAGGAGCAACGAACTGGTCATCTTTTACCTGTGGCTGGATCAAAGCGCTGAAAAATATACAAAATCAGAACAACAACATTTATGTTTTATAAAGGAAAAGATGTGATATGAGAACTCTTTTACCAGCAGTAGGAAAAAAAAAAAGTGAAGAAATACTGCTTCAAGGTTTTGTAGAAGCCTAATTTGAAGCAACTATTTGTAGATGCTGCGTGTTATGTTAATTTGGCTTCTCCTGACACACAAAGGCTTCCTTTGAGAGCTTTTGTAGTAAAAGAAGGAAGAAAGCAAGGGGCCCTCACAAATAGAGATATGATAAAAGCTGCTGTCATTATAACAGATCATCAGAAAGAGAGAAGGAAATGCTGAGACACCATTCATCACTTTGAGAAATGCTCAGAGACAGCTCTGGGTTAGGTAGGACTAGTTGCAATTTTTATGAAGAGGGATGTGTTATCAGAAGAGTGCAATTTTTCCTTTTTTCGGGCTGTTTACATACTCATCCCATTTTCTGCCAGTGTTATTTGCAAGAATTCATTCAAATACCTCACTCAAAACAGTAAGAAAGGATTAATTTCTCTTTGAAAATAAATTTCGTTTCCCTGAAATGTTGTTGGGTTGGGGTTTTTTTCAGAAATGGGATGTGAAGTTTTCAGCTTCTAGACTGTATGTAAACAGATCATTTTAAATGGGTTATTTTCGTTGTATTGAGGTCATTGATCATGCTATTTTTTCTATTGCATGACTGTAGGCATAAAACCCAAGATTTTTTGACATGGGAAAACAGACCAGAACTAATGAACTATTGACAATGCATATGAAGAATAGATAACAACCAGAAATGAGCTGTGCTTTGTATTATTTCAGCTTATTTTTTATTTTTGATAATTTAAAGGGGATAGTGGCACCGTGGCCACCTTCACTGATTGTTTTGCCTATAAAAATGCAATTTTTTCAGGAAGAGAAAGTCTTTACAAATGAATGTCTGCAAACACAATATAGTTAGGGTATAAATGTCATGCTGGAAATTACATGTCCATGGAGGCTGCTTTGTGGCCAAGTTCTTTCTACTCTCCTGCTGACAGACATCAGCTGAGAGAAACCCATTTTACAGTGAAAAAGTCCACTCACAATGTAGACATCTTTTAAAAATGTGGTGTTGGGTTTATTTAAAAATATTAACAAAACACTAGAAATCATTCACTTGGAGGTTATTACAACTCATTTGTATCAAGTTGGTTTTCCATTAGTCTGTACTAGTGCCATTAAGCAGACACTCAAAATCCCAGTCACTTGGGCAGCGCTCAAAGAGAAGCTCCTGTCCGGTCCATGGCACAGCAGCATCAGCCCCATACAGCTGCTCTAGGTGCTGCCTGTGGGGAAGGTGACGAGGCAGGAGGTGGCAGGCCATCTGCTTGCCCACACAAAAAGTCCATCCACCAGCTGCTGGGGGTGGCCTGGGAGCACCCTGGAGGATTTGTCTGGTGTGAGCAGGCATGCAGCGCTGCCCCAGGGAGGGCAGAAACCACAGAAGGGCTGACAAGGTTTTAAAAATTACTTGTCTGCACTCCAAAATCATCAAGCAAATCACATTTAGTATATTGCCCACATAACATGGACACGTAAGTTGAGCACTGAGGCTCAGAAGATCTGATGGCTCTGCAAGTGCTGCTGGCCACAGGGGCTCTGCCAGCTTGCACAGGGATTTTGCTGTGGTATGCACTACGTGGTGTTGACTTAACCTCATCCCAGATGTTACTTGAATGAACCCATTAAATAACACCTTGGGGTAGTGAATCTGTGTCTTGACCAGATGTAAAGATGTGTTTAAAGCAGTCTCACCATCTCTTATAATGCTCTCTCCTAGCAATCGTCCACAGTCAGGCTGGAAACATGTAAGATCAGGGGTCTTGTCATTTTTCAGGTCAGGGATAGCAAGTAATCAGTAGCCTAGAAACATCACCATCACACTCATCTCCTTTGAGGTAGCAGCTGATACCAAGACTACAGAATCAAAATTAATCCTTCTGGACATATGGTTAAGTCAACATAGTTTTTCATCACCCCATTCCTCAGGGATGGAAGCAGAGAGCATCCAGACCTCCTGCATCCTATTATTATGGATGTTATTATCACTACTTGCTGAAAAGCAATATAGACTAGAAAAGGAACACTTTCTTCTTGCTAAAGCACCTGCCTTTTCATTTTTGTTCTAGCATTGTTCAGGGTAGGGGGCAGTGCTATTAAAACAAGCTTAATTCTGCTAGCATAATGAAATCATTTATATTCTTCTACACAACTGTCTTTCCCACACTTAGTCACTGAGCCACTCTGAATTTTCAGTTGATGCAACCAGATAGAATTGAATTGGAAAAAGCTGACATTTCCAAACGTGCCCAAGTAGGAAATGAATCAGTGATTCCAAGGAGTAAAGCCAACTGTAAAAGACCATTTGTAACATGATACATCTGGAACCCTAAGCCACCCTTTTGTTTTACGAGCTTCTAATCCTGCTATTTTAATGTGTGGCGCTTTCCATTTCCATAGGAGGATTTTGATCCTGTGCTGGTTTCTTTTGCATCTGCTGTGAAGAATTTATATTGTAGCTGTCAAGGGAACTCATCATAGGGACAACCAGTGGTCCTTGGCCTCTGCAAACCCCACTGGATCCCAGTCAGCCAAGGGCAGGCTGTTTATGTAGGGCGAAGAGTACATTTAAAGAAGTTAATGACTGAGCCCTTGCCTTTAATGATTAGACTTTGACCTTGAATTCAAAACATTCATTTGCATTTGTCACAAAAGTGGTCATTGAGATATGCAAGTTGGGCTCGCTCATTTTCTAGCAGCCTATTTTGCAGCATATTGAGGTATTGTATGCCCTGGGAGAACAATCAAAAGCTTGTTTTACCTAATAAGGAAACTGCTGAGGCAGATGAATAACCGTTCTGTTTTCCAATACATTTCACACTGATTAATTTTCCAGTTTTATGAAACAAGCTGCAGTTATCTTTGAGTCAGGTTCAGCAAACCAGTGCTTGGCTTTAAATAGAAAACTACTGATGTCGCTGGGCAGATGTGCACAGGCTTTCAGAAGACCACGATCCCATCAACACTGAATGACACCATCCTCTTCAGTCTCCCACTTGCTTGCTTCTGGCTGTAGCAACACTGACTTCCCTTGTAACTGAAATATATTTTTATTGGATACTTGCAATATTATCTTGTAAGAACTTGTGAATCAGCCCTGCAGAAGTTCAAGTTTCATAAAAGAAAAAAATGAAGTTCAATTTTACTTTTCTAATTCCTTTTCTATAGTTTACAGGTTTCTCTGAATCAGGTACTTTGTGGTAGAGAAGCTGAAGATGTGTTTGGCTGGCTGGCTGAAGGAACAGCTGAGCTGTTTTCTCCTCGGATGCCTTTGTGTTGCAATTCTGTCCATGAAGAATGTTCCATAAACTATCAATATTAAATACTTAGTCTTCCTAACATTAGTGCTGCTAGGCACCACATTCCTGAGAAATTCATGCTTCTAAGGCACATAGTCAAGTCTTGCTTAAGTTAAGCCAGTAGGAACAGAATAAACATAAAGCTATGTCACTTGCCTTTTCATGCTCAACTGCCTGGATCTCTGCAGCACTCAGGAGACCTGCTGTGCTAGAGGATCAAGCTGTTGGCACATTAGGAAGGATGAGAAGAGGTGCCTGTGACATAGCTGCAGGAACCTTATCAGAGGACTTGCACAGTTCCCTTCCATTGCTGTTCCCTGCAACATGGCATAGGAGCACCATAACTCCCTGTGTAATACTTATGCCAGCCAGCCATGTCAGAGCCTCACACACAGATCCTTTCCAAGGCAGTAACGAAGGGTGTTGAATCCTCACACTGAGGCCTCCTGGTCTGTGCATGTAGAAAGGCTCTGGCATCATATTGACAGCACAGCCAGCAGCCAGGGAAGGATTCCACACATAGGTTTAAACATTCCTAGCATGAAAGGTGTCATTTAAGCGTCAGTCATCATGTTCACTGTTGGCAGAGGGCTAGGTGACTCATTTTGTCACCAAGGCTATTCCTAGAAAAAGAAAGTGTAAGTGCCTTAGAAAGGCAGAAGGGTTCCAAGTACACGAAATCTTATAGTCTTTATAGGAGAACCTAAAGTATTGCCATTAAGCACCAATGAAATCCTGAGTGATTAATGATTAGAGGAAATAGAAACAGGTTTGTGTCACTGGCTATGCAGCATCACCCCAGGTCCCACAGCGGCATCAGAGGTCTGTGGTACCAGAGACCAAAGACCCAGACATAGGTGATCAGTGTTTGCTGGAGTTGTGGGTCTATGGTATTTTACAAACTGTTAACAGCTGTGTGAGAAATACTTCAACATCCTAAACAGACAACTCTGGAACAACCACTGCCTTGTTTCCCATGAGTATTAGTTCACCTCTTAACCAAGCTTTTTCCTGCCAATGGGGATGATTTCCTACTGAGGTTATTGTTATATATTCTTAGAGAAATGGAGAGAGTATTACACTCGGAATGTTTTTAAAGTCGGTCACCCTATCAGTCCTCTTTGTGTTTGCTTTGTGGAGTTGTCTCAGGGTATACAAAATAGCTTACTTTCAGATTAAATTTAACCAGAGGGCAAGCTACTGGGTTGGGTTGTATCTAGTGGGCTCCAACCACTATTGGCATTAATAGCCTCCTTCATCCCCCTCCACACCCCTACCCTGGATAGTGTGGACACTGGATCCCCAGTGCCAACTGTTTCACCCCACACACCCACTCCTATTGCAAACCACTACTGAGCAGTATAGGCATCCATTCAGATATTCCAGCCAGGCTCCTGCTGGTTTATGCCTTTGCTGATCTGGACAGCAGTATGGGGCCTCTGATGCTTCCAATTCAATTGGAGCATGCCAGCTGCCACATCTTCTGCCTTGCAAATTATAAACTTCAAAATCTGTAGACTAAATTCACTGACTGTATGTCAGGGCGTCCAATGCCCCGTCCATGTCCATGTCTGTGTCCTCCTCACAGAACTCCCTAGCCTCTAGCTCCTTACTTCATGATTCCTCATAACCTTTCCTTATCACTTCTTTACACAGGTGGATGGATGCACCAGCTCTGTTCCTTCCCTGAAATACAATGTGAAGTCATGCAATGTAGCAAAGCACAGAGAAGTTAAAATCCATTGAGTTAGCAGGCTTGGGAGAGGGTTTTATGGCAGAAGGCATTCTGGATATTGCTTAACAACTACTTTATCTATCTCAGTGTCCTGGTCTCAGCTAGAATGGAGTTAATTTCTTCTCAGTAGCTGTTACAGTGCTGTGTTTTGAATTCAGAATGAGAAAGGTGTTGATCACACACTGATGCATTTTTTTGCTAAGTCATTTTATTCTAAGTCAAGGGCTTTTGCTTTTCCTTGTCTCAGTGAAGAGATGCAAAAAAACCCCCCAAAACAACAACAACAACAACAACAACAAAAACTGGGAGGAAGCATAGACAGGAGGGGTGACCCAAACTGACCAAAAAGATACCCCACACTACAGAACATCATTCCCAGTATATAAACTGGGGGGAGTTACCTGCAAGCATGGCCGGTCTGGGTTTGGGAAGGGAGGTCTAGCGTTGGTCAGCAGCTGATGAGCAATTGTACTGTGCATCAGTGGTTTGTTTTCTTTTGGGAGAGGGGGATTGAGTGAGCAGCTGGGGTGATATTTTGTCTCCAGCTAGGCTTAAAACCATGACAGTCCTTTTTTGGCACCTGAACAGGGGAACCAAAGGTTGAGATAAGAACTAGAGTGTGTTAAAAGAAAATTGTTATAAACGTTCATTGTATTGGTTTAACAATAGTTGCTAGTTAAAATGTGGACTTATTTGTGGTGTTTTGTCTGGGTTATACCTGTAATATCCCTTGCAGTACATGTTCTCTATGGTGTATTTCATAGGCTGGGTTTATAATACAACAGTGTTGCTTAACAGGACACCAACCTAGTAGATGTATTCAGTATTGCAGGCACCTCTGTGCTTTGGGGGTCATCTACTGGGAACAAAAAAAAATCACACCTTTGGCTTTTTCTCCTTTTTCTAAGAGGAACAACATATGGGGGACATACCTTCCTATTTTTTCTTCTCCTTCCTTTATTCCTTCCTTGTCCTCCAGGCTGATTACAGTAGTCAAGAATTTTAAAGATTTTGTATATCCTGTGACTACCCTTGAAACCAACCTGGTCCTTTTGATAACAATCAGTATGTTGTTGCATATGGTTCAGGCCTTCTTTAAGGCCACATAAATAATTAAGAGTATTACCCAGACATCTGCCTAAAAGCTGGATAGTTCAAAATGGTGGGGTGGGTATGAGCAAGTCCCTAGGGCAGTGGACACCTCCAGTATGTTTGTACCCTACCCCTCAACTTGTGCAGCATCCAGAAAAGAAGAAAAATATTCTTAAAAATTGTCTTATCACCCTGGCACCCCACAGAAGATCCAAATCACTGCAAAGTGTTGGGGCCTAGCCTAGGCCTATTGAGCCATGTTCAACAGTGCTCAGTGTCCTCAGGAGGAAAAGGTCTTTAAATCTGACAATGTGACAACAGACTGCAGCTGCTCCAATCCCAGCAACAGGCACTGGCACTACTCCACCCTTGAAAATTACTCTGCCTATTGCAGATCTTGTTTCTGTCTTCTCTGCATTTTTGTTTTCCCCAGAATGAATCAGTTCAGGAGGAGATTGCTTCCTGAAATCTGAGGATGGCCAAAAGTCCATACTGAAAAATGACTGTTTCAGACAGGAAAAAAATCAAGGTAATATATGGACTTGACAACTCAGCTATAAGCACCTGTTCATGTCTTCATAGATGAAGTTCAGTTGAGTGTATCTTGCTTCTAAAATTGTCCTGACACTACTGGGAATCTTGGCTCAGAGTAAAGGAAATGAGCAAACCCAGCAGCTCTGCCAAACTCAGTGCTATGAACACTGAATGTACTGGGGAGCAGAGAGAAGACTTATCATTCACCTCACAGTCACTGTGAAGTTCTACTGTCATATTTAATTTTCCATGAAATTGTATTCAGACATAGGAGGCAAGTATCAGAAAGAATATTCATGTCTTGGCCAGGGTTTACACAGAGAGGGGCTCTCAGTGATAGCAAGTCTTAGTTAAAGGACTTGTTTTTTTCATGAATGAAGACAAGGTTTTCAGATGTGAACAAGCTGTGATCACTACAATGAGAAGGGAGTTTTGCTGTCAGGTGAGATGTCATGCTGCAGCCAGTTTCTTTGCAGCTGCTGCCCCTCAAAATAGTCTTCAGTTAAGGAGGTGCTAAAACAACATAATGATATGAAGACAAAAATAAGTAATTCACTAACCAGGGAACATTGTAAAAGTACATACATTGAAGTCAGAACAAAATTTCCTGACCTACAGTACTTTGACCCAAGCTTCTTCAGAGACTCCCAGCGGCAGGGCAAGAGCCCATCCTTGACTGAGAAAGTTGCTTGTAGGTACTTCACAAGTCACCTAGCATATTATTTCCTTGACAAAACCCAGTTTTAAAAATGAAGTGACTAAACAAGCAGGACAATATAGATGTGAAGCTGTTTATCTAAGGGGAGAAAGCTTATGACTCAAATCAAGGTCTATTTGCAAAGTCTGTATATTCAGACATCACCAAAAGTTCTTGTTAACTTCACAGAATTATGGTACCTGTTTTTCACTGAACTCTTGGGTTGATGGAAAAACTTTTTATTCCTCATGCTCAAAACCTAAACATTGTTTCCATTTTAAAGTTCACTTCTGATGTGAGCTGCTAGAGACTCTCCAATGGAAATTGGTGCTGCTTTGTCAATGTCAAGGGAAGACCTAACCTTCTGCTTCAGTAGACTGGAGGATGGTACATGAGGAGAGTCCTGATAGAAAAATGTGGCTTCACTAGAAGCCTGATAAACAAAACTTGTTTGTTCAAGTTTTATTATAGAACAGCACAGCCACATAAAAGATACAGAACATCTTTGCTTCTGCATTGATCTGTAAGTTGAGAAAGGGTTCAGATGCGGCCAGGAGGAAGAGCACATTTGTGTTTTCTTTCAGAGTGCACTCTTGCTTTTGTTGTCCCAATTCACCATTCTTAGAGCCTCTTGGGGCCCAGAGCCTTTTCAAGTCACTTTTCTTATTTTCTGTCATCTGCGGCTCATCCTGGCTCCTTCACTGTCACTCACTCTCAGGTACTTCCAGCTGCTGTTGCTATTGTTGTCAGCTGTTGGAAAAAATAAATATTTTTTTAAAAAGTGAAGCATCCCTTCTCCCAGACCTGTTATCCTCCATATTTCACCTATAGAAGCTGCCTTTCACATCATTAAATTGCTTCACCTCCTGCTGTTAGTTATGCCTGCAGAGCTCTTGGTAAGTTCTTGTCTCTGTTGCTGAATGAGGTGAACCTTTCAAAATAGCTGTGACTCTTACCTGGGACCATAAACCTTTGTCTCTTTCATCTCTGTTTTCTCAAGGCTTTCAATAACAACAGTCCCAATAAATATTTATTGCTACTAACAATGCACTAGTCACTAGTATGGTTCATCCTGCAAATGCAGAACAGCACATTTTGGGATCAGCCTTTAGGGTAGCAGTGCAATTTTTCTTCGATTAGTGTGATTTTGGGGTTTAACTGTGTCTTTCTGACACATATTAACCCTCACATAATTTAAAAAGCATCAGTCTCCAGAAGCACAGATCCTCTTCACACTCACAGCTCAATAATATCCTTTTATCTTCGTTTTATCCAACTAGTATTTTTACAAGCAGCTGAGAAAGGTTTCATATTTTAAAACTTTCTATAACTCTGTCAATAGCTGAAATAATTACCTACACCTTTTCTTGCACAGAGCTCTTCTTCAGTGTCCAGAATGTTTCTTTAACATGTTTCTGACTTTCTGACCAAGTGAGTATTTTTTCTCAAGGGCGGGTGATTATAGCCTGCATGTGAGGACAAGGGGTCATGACAGAGACTGAAATTGCTGGTTTGGAGCAATCCTGTCAGAGTTAGGTGTCTGCAGGCAGGCTCAGAGGGGGCTACATAGAGTCTTCTCCCTCCCTAGTGTACTATTTCTTCACATTGTCTTTCTTTGTACCTTTTGTTGTAGTAATGACTCACTGTGCTTAAAAGCTGTAATTCTGAATTCTGAAAAAGCTCCCAAGCCAAAGAATACTCCTTGATGGAAGGAGCAAGAGAATAAGAAAAATTAGATTCGAAAACAGGTTTTAGAAGTAGAAAGAAGTAGTGAATATAGTGTTTCATGGAGAGGTGTGAGGTTAAAACTACAAGAAATGTGACATTTTCCAGAAATGTATCAGGCAAGGGGAAAAAGTTCAAGTGACCATCATGTTTTCTGGGAAGACAACAGGAAAGAAAGATGGCCCTGAAGTGAATTTTTTTTTAAATATTGCTAGGAGACAGGCATTAGATTTTCATGTAATCAGGTTTGCATAAGGAAGTGCTAAAGTTTGAGCCAGTGATCAGGCAGTACGAAAGATACTAAAGGGGTGTACCACTTCTAGGAGAAAAAACTACTCTTGAGAGGTATCAGCTTTACTAGACAAACTGATCAGAGGGGAAGAAATTCTGAGCCATGTATAGCAGATCTACAACTTGTTTTAACTCAAAAGACACTATTTATTGGTATTATAATCACTGTGTCAGAAAAAAATGTAGTGGGGATCAGATGTCAAAATCAACGGGAAAAATCCAGTCAATAGTCCAGATTTACACCTATGAAAAGGCAGAGATAATTTAGTACTAGCAAAAGAGAACCAGATCTGATTGCAAGAGTTAGATGGAACAGAAAACAGTTTTACAGAATAGAGAGTAACTAAACCCTTAGCCAATGAAGGACAGAGAAAAATAAAGGAATTCCTGGATTTCTAAAGGCCAAAGACTGAAAATCGTAGTTGGAATCATGTACACCTGCAACCCTCTGAAACACGGTGCAAGATGTGTGTGTTTTCAGCAATCCTTGGCCGGAAGTGTTATATTCCTAGGGGAAAACATTTTGTAAGAGCTTGCAGAGTAGGATTTAATGTACCTATTAAAAAACAAGGACTCATTCACAGTCTACACTGTGAATTTTTCAAAAGGGAATTATGTGAGCAAAACCTCACCTTGTTAAAGTTTGTGTCAGCTCAATACTGGCTTTTGAACTAATTTGAGATCTCAAAACCTCATACTGCTGAGCACAGACACACAGATTGGCTGCCATGGTGGGTGTTCTAGAGCTCCACACAAAAGGGCAATAACATCTTGAACTTTTAGGGAATAGACTACTGCAACTGTTATAAGGTGGAAAACAGGTCAAATATCCAGGCTTATTAAAAAGTAAAGGAGTCCATAAAGACAGAAAGCAGGTGCACAGATAAAAAGAATGATGGACACAATAAAGGCCTAGAAAGGGCAGACAAAAAGTATAATTTTGAGGAAGCAAAAAAGGACAAAAACAAAATAAAACATACCATTACCATTAGAAGTGTAAAGAAAATTCTTGGGTTTTATATACAGTGTTCAACACATCATGAAATTAACTTATTTATGCTAACTCCTGGGTCATGGAGTCCTCAGCTGCAGGGCCAAGAGGCTGGTCAATTGGACAGGCCAAAGAATCAGGATGAGTAGAGCAGCACAGGGAACACTGGCAGAACATCACAAGGCCCACAAGATACTCTGAATACCCAAGACAAACTCAAAGGCTGAGGAGGTCGAATAGTGACAGGCACATGCTGATTTTAAGCAGTTGTTTGGGTTGGTTATAACCAGCCTGACAAGTGAGGGGACACAGTTTTTTTTCCTCTCTTATGGATGTTTCAGCCTGGATTCCCTTCCACACTGAATTTTTTGTTTTGTGGCTTGCAGAATTTCCACTATCAAGCTTTCCCTTATTTTGTAATAATTGCTCAAAGAAACTGCCTGTCTGTACCTTTCTCTCTCATTAAAGTGTTTAAATAGACTCATTAAGCATAACATTTGGACAATACCCAGGCAGCAGAGATTACCTCTTTTCTGTTAGCTAAATAGAAGTGCAAACAGAGTAAAGAAAATACAATTTTCTTTACTTGTATTTCAGAGGGATGCTAAGAGGATTTCATAGCAGGGAACTGGGGATTGCAGGAAGTGATGCTGCAGGTGAATGCAAGTCAGCTGTTTGCTCCAGTTTCTGAAGAGTATGTACATTTTATTCCCTCAGATTCTCCCAATCCTTCTTTGACCTCTAGAAGTGAACCGTATTTACAATGTTACAAGTGATTAGAAATGACATGTGCAGAACAATCAGTTTAAGCCTCAATTCCTATGGATTTTTTTGTACTCAGCATTTCATCACAAACCCAGCAGCTTCCTAATGCCTTTCCCTCTCAGCAACCCGAGATCCTGCTCTTACATTTCTGAAATCCTTGCTTTGTATTGCATCCCCTAGGTACCAGCTAGAGAAAGAGCAGGGTGCAGTGGCTTGTCCAGAGCCTGTTGGTGCTGGCAGGGCAGCCAGTGTGTGTACCCCCGTTTAGCCAGGGGCAAGTTCATGACCAGCTGATGATGCTGCCTTTCTTCACTTGGCTTTTTGTTCTGAATTCAAGCAAAAATTTTCTAAAAAGAATTTGGGAATACAGTGTCTTTGAAACACTATTGTCTCTTTTTCATGTGGCTGAAATTCACAACTGGATTGAAAAGCCATTGGAGAGAGGACATGAGCAAGCATGAACTGCAAGTACAGTCACATACATGTCACTTCTTAGGAAGCCTCTAAGAGGTGCAGAATTTCTAAGTTTCTTATAGACAAGATCCTGAAAAATATAGGATTGATTTTTTCTTTTAGAGATAGTCTGCAATGTTTTCCTTCATTTGCTCCAAGTGGGACTTACAAGCCCTGGAAAGTGATCAGTTTTGGAGAGTGATCAGTTTTGGAGAGTTTCTCTAATGAAAGCTGATATGCAGCAGGGATACAACCATTCTCCTCCTGATGGGGCAGCCTATGAGCAGTGTGGAGTCCTTTATCAGAGTGCCTCTAGGAATAGGGTTTGCAGAGCCAGGTACAGTATGGTATTTACAGCCAAAGAGGCTGGAGTGGGGTTCATATCAATTAAAATTCGATGTCTACAAAATGTTAAATTAACCACCCATTTCTCTCCCCTGATGCTAAAGGGAAGGTTGTGTACCTGCCCTGGCTGCAAACATCTGCAGCATTAAAGTCTAAGGTTACTTAAAAAGAATCTCACCTTAATGTTCAGCCAATAGCTTCCCCTTTATTTTACTTCCAAGTAGCAATTTTCTCAAACAAAAAAAATACAGATAGTCATAAAGCAACATGACAAAACATTTTTAAAGCCCAATCTTGCTATAAAATGCATGGCTGCAAATAAATCTGTCCCCTTGGTGACAAAGTCATCAACATCAACTTGACAGGATTCTATCATTCAGCTTGCAGGTGCTAAAGTTCCAGTGCAGTAAGTGGACTGCACTTCATTAAAACCCTTTTCTCAGTACAACCTCTGCCAATACCATGATCTCTCTCTGCAATTAAGAAAATGTAAAACGATCCCCTGCAGACAAGAGTACAGTAGCAATGAAGGGAACAGAGTTAAGTCCAAACCTAAGCCAGCAAATAATTTTCTTTTTACAGCTTCCCAGAAAGGACTTTGCAGGGGATGTGAGTAGACAACGGAGCAGAGTAAATTGAAGGTTTTATCATGATCCCACTTCTCTGTCATGCTGAGATGCATTTCACTAAACTGCATTCAAAAAAAAAAATTATATATGGATGTATGTACATATATATGTGAATATGACTACAAATGAATGCACATATTTACTTCAAAAATGAGTACTTTGTAACTAATTCCAAGGATGCAGCAGTCACTGCTCTCAAGACTGACCACTGCTGCCTTTTTGCCTTGTAGAAGGAGCATGACCAGCTAGTCACTGACACCATTTACCCAGGGAAACTCTGAAGTTCAGTTCCATGATGTGTTTTTCTGCTAGATTCTCATTATCACACATTCTGATCTGCCTCAGGCAGCTATTAAGCCTCTTGTCAAGTCACAGTTACATATTGACTGTGAATCATATCTTCTTTTAGCCCAAATTACCTCTACATTTCAAGAGTCTGACATAGATACTGTGCAATTAAAGCATTTTCAAAGCATTAATTGACACAACAATAACTAATTTTGTTGTTTTGTGTCAGAAAAGCCATTTGTCTGCAGATACTGTATTATTATAATTGTTTTCAGCATCCCCTTTAGTTTTATGTCCAATAAACAGCATCAATTCTTTGTGAAGACAATATAATGTTCTCAGTATCAGAAGGGACTCACAAATAACAGAGAGGAAAAATTGTATTTGCTATAGCCTTAAACCAAGTAAGGCCAAGTACAACGAAATGAGAGAGTCACTGATTTTTTTTCAGCTTTCCAAAGAATGATCTAGAGAGATGCAGTTTAGAAAACTTAAAGCAATATAGAAAAGAGAAATACACATGATGTGGGTTATAGACGCAAAGGGCCACGTATCATTTGCTGTAAACTAGCAACTTCACTTTCTTGGCCCTACATGAATTCCCTCCAAATGACCATCTGGTCCACTTGATGTGTCAGAAAAAAATCTGGGAAACATGGAGACCTTCTCTGTTTACCTCAGACATGCAAGATCAGCATTTATGCTTTGGAACGAGCTTGTTTTTACAGTGCACTGTTGTTAAATCCCATGTTCCTACTTTCTAAACAGTTCTTGTTGTCACTTCATCCTTTGTTTTCTCAGCCAGTTTCTTGTCTGTCACAACATTAAGCCTCTTTTCTAAGCTTCTGAGAACAAAATATGGTTCTTACAGTCAATCATCCTTACCAGAGGGCATAGTGGTAAAAATGAGATGGGTGAACTGTTAGAACAAGGATTATTTTAACTCTCCCTACACTCCAGACTGAAAGCACGAACAACTGCAGGAGTCCAGATTCATGGCAGTGGTTGGTTCCTTTTGAAGATCTGCCCCTGCATCAGAAGGTGTTGGAAGCTACCAGAGTCTGAAGCCAAATCCCTGGCAGAGGTTAAACTCAAATAGCTGGATTCTAATGAAACTACTTCAGGTAAACCGAAAGGCTTCAGGGGAGTGGCTGTGTAGGTGTTTCACATCAACCTTAGAGAATTTTCTCAGTACAGAGCTAAGGTGAATCAGGGTTAATCTCCTGATGCACAATACAAGCCAAACACTCCTTTGGAGATATGCAGTAAAAATGCAGGAAGAAGAGTTAGTTCGTTCCCCCATCCAAGTTCCTGCCACTGTTCTCCAAATTCCAAGTCAAATGCACCAGGAAAGAAAATAGATGCATGACAAGATAGAAGTTTCCATCACATTGCTTTTTCTTGGAAGGAAACAGATTAATTCAGAACAAAAGGTTACTCTGTCAGTGACAGAACGAGGTAAAATTAATACAATGAAATCTCATTGAATGAGACTGTATTCTTCTCAAATTGGGGATTAATTAATCCTTCATTCCCTCAGCCTCCAGCACCATTACCTCGTTTTGTTTGCCAAGCAGAAGACTCAGGAAATCTTTCATCTAGCTTTTATGACCATTGTTACAACTGTCCCTTGCCTCCTGTGGCTACTCTGCTTCCATGGCTGTCTCAGTGTGGGAGCCTCCACTGGCTGCTCACAGCTGGGGCTGCCAACGTGGCTTTTCATTCACCCTCTTTCACCCTCCTCCCTACACCCCCATCCACAGTCTCAGGACTTGAAGGCTGCACTAGCCAAGAATTTCCTATAAAAATAATGCAATTTTCTGTCAAAAATGCATTTTCACATTATTAGAAAATTCAGAAAAATGTTTATTCTAAAACTATTGGTTTGGAAGAAAATCCCTCACTGTTCATTAAAGACACTTGTTAAATAAACTAAAATTCTTTTAAATTAAAAAAAGGAAAACATCACCATTTCACATGTACTACCTATTCAAATTTTGAACGATTCTTAGAAAAGCTCTTTTAAAAGTCAAGTCTTCAAAACTGTGTAAGTCAGAACAATTCCACTGAGGCATGGGAGCAAAGGATCTGGCCCCAGGATCTGTATCTCCAAACCTCCTGTGAACTGCACACCTACCCAGCTGTGACATTTCAAAATGCAATCTCTTAAGGGCTTTTGTAAATTATCACATCCTGTCTGTGCACAGTCTCAAGAGGTATTATTTGCAGATGAAACCTCTCGGTAAGTAGTGTACCTAAAGAAAAACAGCTGTTTAGAGCTCAGGGTAGTTCCATGGTAATCATGCTCAGTTTTTTACAGAAGAGGAGCTGTACAGGAGGGCATTGGTTAATGCTTGGGGCAGTGGCCATCATCATGAGATGAGTAATTCTCTACCTGTGGCTTCTCAGAGAGACATACTGAAATAATAGCTTGTCTGCAGCTGACTTTAAACATGTCTCATTATCTCATTCAATGTGCACTTGTAACAGTTTCAGAGGTTCTAGTAAATTATGAAGTAATTTAACCCCCCAATTTAAGATTTGTTGTATATCTCACAGCTTTGAAACTAAGCATACCTTGATCAAAAAACGTCCATGCTTATATCACCAAATACAGGGTAATAACCTTCTTAATCAGAGGAAATACTAGGTAATTCTACTTGGGCTGTGAATACTTTAAGATACATCAATCTTAGGGAAATAAGAAATACACAATGAAGAAAGATCATCACTGGAGGGACGCTATGAGCCTGTAATGGGAGTATAACTGAATCACAGAAAGGTTAAAGCCTTTGAAAGGTAGAAATTCTTAGCACTAGCACAAGATACCTTGAAGGTTTAAGCATCACCTCTGAAGTGAAGTACACACAATCAACTTAAAGCAAAAAGACTGCCTTGGGGAAAAGGGCTTGTGACTGAAACTCTCAGCAAGCACTTACAAGAAACACATCCCTGAGCAGACTCTCCTCAAAATGTTTCAGTCAGGAAACTTTCAGACCACTGTTGGTGACCAACAGTTTTGTTATTCCTCAGAATTGTTGGTCTGATATTCCTTCCACAATTGTCACAAAAGACTGCAGTAAGAAAGGAGAGCTCCCAGATTTTCAGTATGCTGGCTCACCTACATATCTCCTATTTCTCTTTCATACATATTTTATTTTGTGTAATGAGATTTCATAGTGCAGAATGAACCAGAAGATACAGGCTATGCTGGAGAAGATGACATCAGAAAGATGGGAGACTGGACTGAATGAGCTGCCAGAGCTATTTATGGAGGGCACTCAAAACCCTAAATAGATTTTCTTCTGCTCCTTGAAACATTTGTCCTGTCAAGATGGAATCAGATCAGTCCAAGGCGTTTTTTCTTCCAAGAAGTTCTTGACATCTCAGAATTAAACTACATTAAAATACTGGCGGAAGGTGTTAATTCTTCTAACATGTAGAACCATGCAAATTGCAGGCACATAGTGTGCCCAGAACTGAAAACCAAGAGCAGATATATAAATGGTACTTCTCATCAGTAAAGCATGTCTCATGTGTCTTCTCAATACCAGAGGCTAAATAGCAAGTTTGTTCCAGTCACAAGAACAGCAGCCATCCAGGAGTTAGTGACTCAGAAACACAGTCTCCTTTTCAGTTCCCCAAACATACATCCTGCTAAAGCCACTCACTCTTCACCTAGCACACAGTGTTAGTTCCATTGTTCTCTGCTGGCTTTCTGCCCTCTGCATAGTCTAATCCTGAATGCTTTACAGACCATAGGAAGGTGATTGAGTTACCTCCAATTTAGTGCTGTCTAACAGCTCAAGGATTGTAGCAAGTGCTCAAATGAGCCAGAGGAGTGAAAAGAGAACAACAACCTGACGTTATTTACAGGAGATGTCTCTGTCAGCATCCTGCACAGATCAGAAGGAAGCAGAACTAAAAGAGAAGCATGTTTAAACATTGAATGCCTTCAGAAGGATATTCTGAAGTAGAATGCTCACTTCAGACAGAAAGTGAAGTCACTCTTTCCCACAAATATATGCAGCTAAGAGTTGACACTAATGATCAAGGAAGTTGACTACAGACTTGCCATAAACTCAATGAACTCATGTATCTGAAACCACAAAAGTCCATTGACTCCATATTCAGTAGACAAAGCTGTAATTAGCTTTTAAGTAACTATACAGGTGGAAACAAGTAAACAAACAAACCACATAGACTCATTCACACATAATAGGCATTTTTAGGGGGCAAGAGCATAGAAGATATTAGTATAGAATATTTTATCTTTATACTGCAATTTTTGGGTGGATAAAGTTATTCCTAAAGACTGCAGCCATTGCACCAATTTAGGAATATCCAAATGAAGTGTTCTTCCAGTTGCAGACTACTGCTGATCTGTAAAATAGCAGGGCCCTGAGACAAATGAAAAAATCATCAAGACCATAGACTTATTTTTACACAGCAAAGGAATTGTGGGAAAATAATAATCTAAAAAGTGGCTCATATTTGGTTTTATGGCAAAATAAAAATATAACGGCAACACTGCCTAATATGGCTCTTAAGACAATCTTCCAATTTAAAAAATTGAGAAATGGAAATATCATGCCCTCTTTTTTCTTTCTTCCCACTCCAGCTGCACATATCAGTGACACATTTCTACCACCAGTAACTACTTATGTCTATTGATCTTAAAAAATCTGAAAAATTCTGTAGCAAGTATGAACACAGTGACATTTATAATAGACAGCAGTGGACACTGCCTTTGGATCAAATGGAGCTGAATGTGCAGGTGTGATATTTCAGCTACTCTTTCCATTTAAGCAGAGTTAGTTTGTTCCTCTGCTTTCTTTCTGGTAACCCTGAGATGTGATCATTTTAAAGATCCAATACCAGCATATTTAGTAGATGGGCATTGTTCTCTACATTTCCAACACCTTTTCAAGCATTCTATTATTGTAGTAAAAAGAGAACAAAATAAATAAATCTTCAAATTATTTAAAGAAACATTTCTCAAGTATATGAAAATGTTCCAAAGGGTTTATATCTCATGAAGTCTGAAATACATTTTCTATTTAAGAACCTCTAGAGGAATTGTTTCCAGGTTTGTTTTTTTCCTAGAGACAGAACTCTTTTGTTAAGAGTTGGTTGGATATAATGTAGAGGATGGAAGGTTAAATCAGTTGAGCCCCAGTCAGAGATATCAGTGTAAGACTCCTTCTGGCATGAATTCAAGTTTTTTATTCTCAGTAATATCACCTCACTTTGGACAAAAAACAGAAATAATGTTAAATACTTGCTTTCAGTTGGCAGCAAGCGTTGGCTGCAAGATCCACAATACTGTCTCTGTTTTGTCACTGAATAAGTCTCAATCTTAATGGTCTTCCCAGACTTAATTTACAGAATAAAATAAAACTTGCTGTCTTTGGTAACAAAATTTGTTTATTTTCTTCGTGCATTGAAGGTGTATATTATACTATTCACCTTTATACAGGATAAATTAAAGGGCATACAAATGTTATTACACACCCAGGATTTGGGATTCTCTTCCAAGCACAGGAAGGTGCATGGTGTGTGGAGCACGACACACATCTGAGTCTTTTCTTGCTTGTCATTTGCAATTTGTTCTACCAAATCTGGAACAGCCACTTAAGGGCAGGCAAAGTTCCATCTTATGAATGTGGTCTGAGCACAAACCACCAAGAGATTGTATATGAAAATCTAAGTTGTTCAGTGACAGCAGCATTTCAAGCTAGGAATGTCCAAGCAGCTGTGAGGGATGACCTACTCCGCCTATTTTTAATGGGATGTCTCACTGGGCCTAGATTAATTTCAGAAATTAAAGATACTTACGTAGATATGTGAAGGGAGTTTCTACAACTCTGCTAAATTCAAATCAGTATAATGCAATAGTGGTGTGCTACTGGAGATTTCCAGGTGTTCTGGAGCGTTCCACAGGGAGCAGTGCTGGGAGGAAGTGTGCCACCATGCCACAGCCAATGCACCACAAGCATTGTCTCTCCCAGACAGTACTAACAAGAAGGCTACAGCTCCCTCTTTCCCTGGTAAATCCAGAATTACACAGAACAGAATACATGAATGTCTACATCCCATCACTACTGTTGAGATCAGTGGACATTCTTCCACCAACTTCCACAGAAATCTGAATGGCTTTACCTTGGTAGAGGGCCAGAACACATAAATCCTGTCCTGTAAATTTAGATCAGAAGACCATTTCTGTGACTTTCAGATTAGGAGATCTACATCTCCATTATAATACATCTAACTATCAGGATTTAAGCTTTATATGCAGTTAAGCTCCTTGGGTTTACAACCACTTGATTCCTAATTCAAAAGAAGTAGGTGTGAATGCTCACATGCTGCTTTCTCATACTGTCATGGCAACAGAATCCTCATAGCTGCAATGTCATTGTTAGTCACATAGCAAAGGACAGCCAGAGGATGTTCTCTGCCTCCACCCCTCTCAAAGGTTAATACCACAAAAAAGTCCTGTTCCAAAACACTGAAACATCCACTACTGGAACACCTATTTCAGGATCACTGTAATGCAATTTTTTCATATATGTTGACATTCTCTTTAATGCCCTGTGTTTTCCGCTCTTCTTTGATAAACCAATATTATTACTACTCAAACCTACCTGTTTTTTATGGAATGTATTTTAAGAAATATGAAAAGAGTGCCTGGGCAAGAGTAAATATGTTACAGGGGACCTCAAGATTAATTTGTGAAATAATTCTAAATAAAAAAGTATAGCATTTGTAAACAGTCTGGTGTAATACGCTGAATGCTTATATGAACTGACTTCTACATGCTAAAAAAAATTTAAAAAATCAACTAGAATGAAGTTTAAAATGTCTTTTAATTGATTATTAATTTCTACAGTGCTACAGTATTAACAATGTCTAAAACAAATATCTGAATCTGTATCTCAAAAAAAATTGTATTTTTTGCAAGTAAATATGTTATTAGAAGTATCATATCATGTTGCTTTCCTGTCTGTGTAAACTTCTAATGATAATGCATTTCAGAAGAAATAACAATAATAAGCAGTTGCAGTGCATTTACATTATTAAGAAACTTTAAGTACAATTCTATACATATATATTCTATACACTCAGATAATTTTTTCTGCACTTACACTTTTACAAAGCCATAAACTGAAAGGACATTCAAATACATTCAAGACCAAACAGAGAGGCAGGAGAAGTATGAATAAAAAGACAAGATGTTTCAGGTGATACATCATGACACAGAAAGTACTGTACATCACCAGCCACTACCAGCTGCAGGCGTGAAATTGACAACAACTTCCCAGAGTGGGCTGGAGTCACCCAACATTCAGTTCTCCACAGTTCTCTCGGGACAGCTCTCACTTGTCACATTTGCTTTTGTGACCTAAGAGTTCACTAGACAGGTCTTCTCCATCTGGGAAGTCATAGGGATGACTCAGCTGGGGACATCTGTGGAGCTGTCAATCCTTCTGAAGATGCCCGAGACCCCAGCACGGCACCAGTGGGCACCCAACACTGACCCGAGAGTGCCACCCACTGTGGAGCTGTGCCCTCCTGGAAGTGAGCTCATGGAGCTACCCTGGCAGCCTGAAACCTGCTGCTTGAGCAGCCTGGCACAGCATCGCAGCCACAACAACACTGCAACTCACTTCAGCAAGAGAGCACAGAGCTCTGCAGAAAAATGGGGAGTTTGTTCTTTAAACAGCCATTGTAACAAACACAGAATGAAACATTTTAATGGGCTACAGTTAATCATCTATAAAAACTGTAGGTTCAGCATGAATTTATATTGTAAACTAGTGATAAATAATATAGTAAGCCTCAGCACATTTTAAAATATACATTATTAAATAAACTTTGATTTTCAGAAAAGCTTTCACCTTTTTTGTTCAAAAAAACCCACTTTAAAAATCCTTTATGAACTGCAGCCAGTGTGCCTGCCTGAAAATTTTGATTTATGAAGCCCTACTGCCTAGGGCAGAACATTTATTTGTATTACCTTTCCTTTCCTTTTTTTCTTTCTAAGGCAGATTAAGCAAGAGCTCAATTCAAAAACTATTAATGTAATTTAAACGAGTTTAAAATTATACATTATTATAATGATTGTGAATTGATTTCATTCTAGTTTATTTAGTAACCATACACATATCCAAATATCCACTGAAGCAAGCTACTGTGAAGACTGAGAGTACCACAGTCAGAGCAGTAGCTAGACCTACACCTGGATTTAAAAGATACATATTTAAATTCGGTCACAGAAAAGGTCTCCATGCATCTCCTGTTAACTAGCCTTGCCATCTATCCATGAATATGAACCTGGCTAAATGTTATGTTCAGTGGGAATTAGAAACAGCACCATTTCTCCAAGGCAGTTTATGTTGAACTGTGCAGTTGAGATTGGTGTGCCATGCCCATCCTGGCAGGCTGGTATAGCTCAAGACATGTAGGCTACCAGATAGCAAATAATAGCTGAGTGGAGTAGGAAAGCCCTTTCTGTAACACATCCTTTGTGCACAGAGATCCTCCCAGCTGATCCCCTGAGCTCCCTCAGCAGATGGTAATGACAGCACACTGAGCTTCCTCTCATCTCACATCCTGCAGGGCAGGAGAAATGACATCTATCAACTACTGCTCACCATGGCCTCAGTGACCCCTTGGCAGATAATGTAGAAGATGGAATATCTCAGTACCATATTCCTTCCTGCTGCCCATGCCCTGAAACTGGTATTTGATCACCAAACATTCTGGGCTGAGCTGTGAAACAACCTAATCTGTCCCAAAACAGCTTTTCACAGTATGTGAGTGCTGGAAAGAACCTCAAGAAATCCAGCTGCTTTCAGGTAGAGTTTATACAAAAGATGGTTTCTGTTTCTACCAGTAGTAGGAAATGTCACCTGATTAAAAGGAATCTCCCTATTTCTATGTACTGCTATTCAAAAAAGATTCATAAGGCCATGCTGTATATTAGTTCATTTCAGAAGGCCTATAGTAGAGTAAGAAAGACTTCTACAAGTTAGAAAATACCCTTATAAGGACAATTTGTTAAAGACTACATGCAAACATTAGAGATGCTGATGTTTGAATACATTCCTAATCTTACGTAAGCAGGAGGATTTAAATGTTTTAGAAAACTAGGGATATTGCAGAGAGAAAGACAAAAAAGATAGAAGTAAAAAAGAAGTTGGAAAGAGAGCACCATATGAAAATCATACTTAAGTTTTAATGTCCATTTAACAGGTTAATTAGTTGTTTCAAGATGGTATATTGAAATTTAAATAAGCTACCTAGGATAAAATCCTAGCTCATCTGAAGTCAATAGCAAGAAGATTTTACCTGTAATTCTCACTAAGTTTCAGAAGATATGATAACAGAATAGCAACCAGCAACCAGACAAGACGAAAAGGCCTCAAGCTGTGCCTAGGGAGGTTCAGGTTGGACAGGAAGAATTTCTCCACAGAAGGGCTGGTCAGGCATTGGAACTGGTTCCCCAGGGAGGTGGTGGAGTCACCATCCCTGGAAGCATTCAAGAAGCAGCTGGACATTGCACTTAGCACTATAGTCTAGTTGAAGTGGTGGTGTTCAGCCAAAGGTTGGACTTGGTGACCTTGGAGGCCTTTTCCAACCTTACTGAGTCTGTGAAAAGGATGCTTCAGTGAAAGGTTTCAGTCAAAAAACAGGAGGAAGAAAAGAACATTTTTCTTAATTTTTTAGGTAAATGCCATGTAAACTAATCTACATGGCTATCTCTCTGGTCAATGAAACATTGAATGTGATACTGTAATTTTTAGCTTTAGTTTTATTAATTCATTATTTAGCAGGACTGTTTTGTAGCTGTAAATCAATTCTTAAATTGTATCATTATCTTGTACATTGTTGCTTTATAGAAGTGCAACCCAAGATTGTAGCAAACAGTGTTGCATTGTTTTCATTTCACATGTACAAAATGATATAATATATGATTGACACATGATAATATCCTTAGGCTACAATAAAAACAAATATAATATATTATAGTGCAAGTATTCCTTTTAGAAGGAATACTATCTACAGGAAACTTTCATCTGATCAAGGATTTCAAAATCACACCTTTAAGTATCCAATGCATTTTCAATGAATAGATAGCTATGGTCTTCAGTGAGCTGCCCTGACAGTTGAAAAAGAGACACAGAATGTAACCTAATCTTAGTTTCTCATATTTCATCACACTATTCTGTTTGCTAATTGAGATATATTTCCCAAAACTGCCAATATGTTCCTCATAGTTTATAAAACAGTACTGAAAGAATGTTGGACACATACAACTGCTAGTCTGAACACATGTAACACAACTGTTTTGTTCAGTGTTGTAAATGTAGTTTATATTTTAAACTTTTAATAATTTTAGCTGCATAAAAAACAGAAGTAGTAAGTTAAATTAGAGCACCTTGTGTGAAATTTAAGGAATACAAAGATTGTACCTTTTAAAATTTAAAGAGATACAACTGTTCTGTATCAAGTCCACTATGCACCTGTCATATAAAAGGAAACTCATTTCCATGTAATGAAGATATGCATAAATATCACAAATTCAAGGCACAACATGGAATTTGAAAGTTTGGGATATAGCAAATCCTTGGTTTTTTATCATACTACCTGATAGGCCTTTTTCTGGCATATCTAAAAATTTCAAAAAAGCTGTATTATCATAGAATTATTGAAGCTAAAAATGGAAACTGGCTATATAAATATGTAGTTCAATCTCTTGCCAACTCTAACTGAAAACCTTCCCAGACACTGTATGCATTGATAAGCACTACTATGTCCTTCTGTAACCTAATTGATCTTATTGGTAGGACCTTTCTTCTGATATCCATTGGCTATTTATCTTGTTTCAAATTCATCATAGCTACACCTCCATGCTTCTAAAAGCTCTTCCATGTATTTATCATATAACAAAGAATTACACAAATTAACGACTCAATCTTTCTGACTTCTTTCTCTCTTCAACTAGTTTTGTTATTGTTCTCTGAGCTTTCACAAGACTATCCAATTCTTCATTCCTGAGGTAGCCAAAATGTAAGACTGTACTCCAGAAATTACCTCAGCAATCACAAGTATTCTGATTTACAGTTGCCTGATGCAGCTCTTCCAGACATGTGTACACTTCTTTTGACATCAGTGAAGCCAGAAGCAAGACAGGTTTGTTGCCTACATTTTCAAGGCTTCGTACCACATTAGTACATTTCCATCTTCTCTCTCTCACTAAGTATCCAAGTTTCCTCAAATGCATCCCCTTTTCTCTGAATCTGCTAGGCTGTTAGATCAAAATCTTCTAATTTGTTGGACCTCTCCCACTCAGGTATCATATAGTGTAATATCATCTGTTGCTTCTATCAATATACTGTAGATCCTTCTTGCAGATTATTGAAGACATGAAATAGAATTAGGTCAACATAGTATAAACAATTAATGCGGAGGGAGCAATCAAAATTGCCCAATGGGATGAATCAAAGTACAGTTTGTATTTTAATATGCTATTGTAAATATATTTTATCCCACTGGGCTATTTAAAAGAAGTCAAGTATCTCACCATAGCTACAGTTTTTCAATGCAAACCTGCTTTTTCTATATACATAATTTAAATGTAGCATCAGCTTTGCTCCTCAAAGGAGTCCCATTCCAGCTACTGATTAGAGAAAGGTAGACACATCCTGTCTACTCCTCAGCACAAACTTTTAACCAGTTAATATTACATCCATTATTCTAAGTATCTTTAAAATTACAAATGAAAATACAGGGAGGTCTTAATTTGCACTGACAATCAAGACTTCAACTCCTTTCAAAAGTTCTTCTGGAATTCTGCAGTGGGATACTGTAATTCAAAAAAATGTTGAACAACGTGCTACAGTACTTATAACTGGAAAAGTATTACTTAATATAAAGCTTAAATACCATTCAATTCACCTAGTCTATGAAAAACATCATTACCTAATTTACACTCTGATTTCCAGAAGACTCACTTTCAGTACAACTTATCAACTCTCCTTCTGTTCTTGATAATGAATACAGGTCATAACAGAACTTTCAGAACACAAGGCACAGTAGCCAACTATTCTAATTTTTAAAGCTACTCATCAAACTACTGAAAATAAGAAAATATTTCTTTGAAGAAATGAACAATTAAAAACCAAAGTGAATCTGAGGATGAAAAGGTAGGTCTGAAAATATATGAATTGCAAAAATAATACAGTCCATGATATTTTAGGCACAGTTGTTTATTCTTGTTCCATGTTTTAAAACTTGGACTCAGAAAAATCAGAGGAAGTCTTGGGTTTTTACCCTCTCTTCTTTTCCTTTCCACTAAAAGCACCATGGTTACACAGCTTGATTCAATCGTCCTTTTCCACAATCACTTCTCCATGAAGCACCCTTCTTCTCTGCCGCAGCATGTGGAAGTAGAGTTGTGGAAATACTTGATCAAAGCATTAAAAAAAAGCAAATTAGACAGAAAAATTCAACAGATCACATAATGGAAAACCACAATTTTACAGAATGATGAACTGAGTAAAAATTATGGCTCACAGTGGTTGAGTTGATTAAGGTGAATAATAACAAGTCATGAACATTGCAGTGATTTAAAAAACAGTAATTACTCAAGCTCAGACAAGGCCCCCTGAATAAATACCCCGTATTCAAGGAACTTCACTCCAACAGTTTCCTTGTAGAAACAGGATTTAACCACATTCTGGTAGTGCTTGAAGACTTCATATCTGTCCTAAGCATTTCTGAATTAAGACTTAGAGGAGGATACAAATTTACCCTATTTGTTCAAGTCTGAAGTAAGGAGATCCCTCTTTCCTGTTTTTCTGTCATCTATTATATTACTATCCTGCTGACAGAGTTGATCCTTATTTTTAATGGCTAGATAACTGGATTTATTCCTGAAGTGTTGTTACATAAACAGATGTAAAATGGTTAGTAAGTTATCACACCTTAGAATATTGACATAAATCTCTCTTGTTGGCCTTCATGATTTCTTGGGACAAAAAACTTCAGCGTGTGTGCATATTGTAAAAGTCTGTATTGAAGGTTGCCTTCTCAAATGAATATCTTTCATGAATGCAGATCATAGACCTTTAAACTTCAATTCTCCTGTTTTTCAATTTCTCTCCCTAATCTGCTGCCTCAATGTATAGATTATCTATAAATACATATATATTCTATTATTAATATTATCTAAAATATTACATTTGCCCAGTTTGATCTAGTCCTATTCATGGTGGAATATCTAGTATATCAGGTTGCTTTCTCCTTGTCTTGACTGCTTAGGTAGCAGTGGAAATAACACTGGAAGTGAAAGACAGATACTCTCTCTACTTTATTTCCATGGCTTCTGGTATGCATAAGTACAAGGACAAACTGATGAAACCAAAGACCGCAGATGAAAATTTCAGTCTAACCAATTAAAGCATAGTAAAGCTTGGAACAGCAGAAAGCAGGCTTTTACAGCAGAAGGTGTTCAGCAAATTTTAATATAGGCAGTGTTTATAGCATTGCTGAAGATTGATTGTTATGTTGTTGAAATGTTTCTACAGTTAAACAGTACTTACATGGCACATAGGAGAACATGACAATAATAAGGAAGTAATAGTAGTCAAAGGAGACGTTGTATTTGTTGGGAAGTCTCAGTGAAAACATTCCTGTTTTCTTCACATAGGGTAAAGCAGCATATATGGTTAGCAGTTCACCTGCAACTCCAGCAGGATACAAAATGATAAATAAGTTGTATCTGCATTGAAAAATAATAAAAAAAACCTCTTGTAAGAAACACCCCAAAAACTTAAAATTTTCCCTTGTTATTATTAGTGGCACAGCAATGTATTAAAGTAGTTCCTGCACCAGAATCAAGGATCACATCCTGACTTGACACAAAATATCAGTTTCAGTTACTTTCGACAGAGTTGCTCAGATTGACAAGAGATTGCATTCCTCAATGCTTTCTTTAAAGAACAGTGAAGTATCAGAATGTTTTTATGTCTTTGTAATAAAACAATCCTCAAATTTTTAGTCTCCAAGAATGATTTTTTAAAAATGTACTATTCTTACTCCTGTTGTCACTGACAGGACTCAGACCAGGACTGAATCTCAAATTCAGATGATCCTACATATTTTCATCACAGTGCACACACACTGGGTCAACTGTATGTACTACAATTTGTTTGAAGATAATGAAAATGTTGAAAAACATCAGAAGCCTGTTCTACTCACTACAACATGGGAATACTACATTTACCACTAATGGAAACTGGAGTAAAGGGAGAAAAGAAAACTACAGTGCCAGAAACTTATCAGATTCATTTTAAAGTGAGATGATGTTAATACAAAAGGCAAAGCATCCAGTTGAAAGAAAATGTGGTCTGGCTGCCAAAGGCCACATAGGCAGTGACAGAATGAAATCTGTAATCAATAGGTTTGTGTTGTCCTTTCACACAGTGCACTGCGGACATGCAGGTTCTCCTAAGGAACAATTCTCCAGTTCATACAGGGAACAGCAATGAGAGCTGCCACACAGGGAGAAAGGTACCGTGTGCACCCCTTGACCAAAAGAAATGGGATCCAAAACAGCAGCAACTAAGCATGAAACCCTCCTAGAAGCAGAAGTGCTTCGAAGACTCACAGATGAAGGGAATCACAGAATAGTTCAGGTTGGAAGGGACCACAATGAGTCATCTGGTCCAACCTCCCTGCTCAGGCAGGGTTATCCTAAAGCACATGACACAGGATTGTGTCCAGATAGTTTTTGAATATCTCCAGTGTGGGAGACACTGGATTGTCTCTCTGGACAATCTGTTCCAGTGCTTGGTCACCTGCACAGTAAATAAGTTCTTCATATTCAGGTGGAACTTCCTGTGCATCAGTCTCTGCCCTTTGCCTCTTCTCCTACTGCTTGGCAGCATCAAGAAGAATGTAGATTAGATAAGAAGGAACTGATATCTTACATATTGTTTGTCTCTATGCAGTTATAAGGTAAAGATCAGAAATTCCATCTCTCTTGGTACTGAATTCATGCCCAGTTGTGCTGTTTGTTTATCCATAAATCTTGATAGGATATTTTAGACTCTATGAAAAAATAATATATCTTCAAAAGTTTTGCTTATATTAATATTTCACCATATTCAGTCTCTTCAATGAGAATGTTGGTTTTCCCTATTGCCTATATTAAGGAAACAAAATTCTGTTATTTGAGGCACACCGACCTGATGGCAAAAATTATCTGTCAACGTAATATGTTCTGAGTGCATTTCTCTTTCTGAAGTCTGTACAAAAAACTACTGATGATAGACAATCTGACTACATTTAAGTTTGTCATTTAGTGCTTAAACAAGTCTCTCACTTAGGCACTAGCAAAAAGGTAATGTTTTATAAGAATGGACATAAATATCAGACACGTAAAAGAAGTGCATTAGAAGCATCAAACCTGCATTATCTATTTAAAAAATCAACGGAAAATAACAAACAAACTTTTAAATAGAGTCACCTGTACTGAATGTAGGTTAGATATTTTTCTTCTAACATAATAACTCTGCCTTACATGTATTTTTCAAGTAATGACTACATAGAATATTATTCCTGTTAAGTCTCCTGATAAACACACAGTGTCTGTAGTGTATGTGATCTAGTGGCCAACCTTAAGTAGGCTTCAAAGTCAAAATAGTTTTGATATGGAACACAATTTTTGGTGGGCTAAACTAAGTTAGTATTTAACTTCACTACATGGGTATAATCTTACAAAAGCTCTGATAAAGCAGAAGTTCTTATAAAGTAATAATACAGATTGAGTGACAACAACTCCCACATTTTCAAAGAACTAACATCCACAAAGACCAGCACAGGTGCTTAATTTTGGGCACTGTATTCAAGAGCATCAAGAGTCATACTGCAAATTAAAAGATGACTCCAAAGACAGAGAAAAAAAATTAGAGTAAGTGGAAGAAAGCAGAGTTCAAACTGTGAGACACAAAAAGCAAAGAAAAAACCACACCTCAAAAACCTCAAGTAAAATATTTTTAACATTTTAAACCAAGCAACAGTGATCCCAAGTACAGAAAGCAACTGACTTGCACTTTGCTGACACATAACTAAAGCTCAAACATCAGCTCTCCGGTGTGTTAGTTCAGCATGCCTGAAACCACCATGCACAGAATCATGAGAAACTCAAGTGCAAGACATCTCCACCTGGCCCATTTAATGAAGTATGGCAAATGGTTGAGCAGGTTGAATGTGTAGAAGGAATATCGAGTAATCTCTGTCACAGTCCATACGACCAGAAAAAGAATAACGCTCTCCTCATTCTGGATCTGCAGAAGTATAAAGAACCAACATTTTCTTCATCCTTAGGCTTCTTTTCTGTGCAAACTGCAACAGACTTCTCTTTCAGATACATAGAGCAGAACTAATGTCTTGTAAAGAAAAATTTTGGCACAAAAGTGATATGCTGAAATCATTACCATGTACAGTTCATTATCACATGTGTTTACTAACATACAGACATTTGTCAACTGAGCAATCTTCATCCACTCTGCAAAAGCAAAATACAAAACCCTACAATTATCCTTAATCCTCCTCTTTATTCTCTACCTACATTCCATTAGACCATCTAACTATCCCTCTTTTGTTTGTGGTTGACCTACTTGTTTACGTTCTCACTCCTCAAAACAGCAAGAACAACAAAATGCTACAGAAGGTATGTTCTTCTCATAATCACTTTTTAATCATTCTGCATTTCACTACTCCATTTCCTAGACTTTCTCTTACTTTTTATCTCGCTTCTCCTTCAATGTAATATGCACATCTCCATGAAACTTTAGACAAAAGAAATTGCTTTATATAACCTACTAACTGGAACTTGGTCACAGATGATCAAGTTTGGAAGACTTCAGGGAGCTCTACGATAGTTAAGGAGCTGAAGCACAGATGGCTCACTAAATGAAGAGTAGTTGGTAGATCAGGAGCTTTGGGTAAACTCACTCAACAATCCCGTGTAAGATTTAAGTTCTGAGTCATTAAACTGCCTCATCCGTAGGTAGCACATCTCTGCTGTTTCAAAACACCACTTGTTTCTCACTCTGAGTGAACAAATAAACAAAAGTCCCCAAATACAAAGAAGTCACTTGGCAATCTATTACAAACACTGCCTTCTGTGAGGAAGAATTACACACAAGTAATTTTCTTTCCTTTAAGAGGGGAGGAATTTTGTAATACACTTCTATGCCTGAAGGCTGAAAAGCTCCAGGGATGTCTGTGAAATAGAATAAAGCAACACAGGTTTTGTTAAAATTACAAAAAAGGGAAATGATGTTTCAAAATAAAATGCAACATGGTGACAAAGCTTAATATACCTCCAGGATGCTGAAAATCCATGACTCTGTCAAAAATCAAGAAGAATCATAAGTGCTCATAAAATCGCACCCTCAATGTGTCAGTCAAAGAAGGTGCACTTTTAGCAGAAGGATCTCACCAACATCATAACGAAAATGGAGACATAAAAATAGCACCAAAATCCCAAACAAATAGCAGCAACTGAAGTGCAAAGACAGCCAAACAAATAAGCAAAGGTAAAGACAGAATTAGGCTGTTCTTTGCCTCATGCAATTAGAGACAAACATTGATAACTCAAACTTGGATTCATATCACAGTGCTAAATCCAAGCAGAAGAGCTTTAAATAAGTATGCAGAGAATTCCTATCTGCTGCCTTGCAAATCTGCAGTCAAGTGGGGAGCTCTGGCTCTGGCTATTATCACTGACATGCCTCTCACCACCTAAGGTGACCCTGAACATTCATGCCTGCTAAGCAATAATAGCATGAAATACAATCAGACATACTTTCAAATGTATTTCTTTTTGGACATAGCTTGGCCTACACTAGTATAGATAGAGGAAATAAAAGAAATTGCTGGATTTGCTAAAGATTTAGTCCACTGCAGATAATAAAAAATGGCAAAATGCAGTGCTATAGTCCAGCTCATGTATAGACATTCAATATAAAAATCTTTTTAATCTTTGAGACATTTTGCCTTACAGAAAAATATATGAAGTTGCTTACCAAAACAAAACAAAACAACAAATCAAAAAACAAAACACCACCACCAACAAGAAAAAAGAAAAACAAACAAACAAAAAAATCCTAACCCTATGAAAAGCCTATTTAATTTATTCCATGTTAAGAAAATTGAGAGTAAAGGAAAAGAGATGCAGTGTAGAAAACAAGCCCTCTTGCGAAATGAAATCAAGATTTGATAACTGAGGCAGGTGCTAGGATAATTCATCTGCAGAAAGGCCTATGCCATCTGCTGGCGAGACAGTTTAATGGCTCAGCTTCCCAAGTTCTGAAGAAATCCAGGAGCACAAAATCGATCACTTAATTTTTTTACATGCCTTTCATAGAAAGCACACCTCACAAACTGAACCTAGTGTCCTACCTACTAGCTGTGAACTGCTTGTTTCATTCTGCTAATGGATAACTAGCCTTACAACAGCCACCTACAGCCAGGCAAATAAACCATTGTCATTTACACAGGTCCTTATGTGCCATTCAAATGTTAATACTATCATAATATTAAATTTTTGAGAAGGTTTCTAGAAAATTTGCAAAATTGCAACCATGTTTATCCATGTGAATTCAATTTAAGACATAAATTTAAAGACATAAATTTACATTTTATTTAGATTAATTCAGCAAGTGCTAATTAAAATTTTTGAAGGGCAACTGTTAACACTAGGGTAGTTTTGCTTGTAAATAATAGGAGTAGTCATTGACTTCATCTAGACAGACCACAGAGGGCACGATGCTGAAGATGCTGCTGATTCACAGCTAAGACCCAGACTCAGTCTCCTGGCAAGAATCACATAAATTCTATTTTGTAACCCTAACTTCCAAAATTGCACTAAAATGTGTAAGCATTCTCTATAGGAATATCATTAATTTTTGGATTGGTCTTTCTTGTGAAATGAGAACTGTAGTGATAGCTTCTCCTTAAAAGCAATCAAAACATAATTTGTTCACACACATACCTGTTTTATACTATGTGCTATGAACCACACCATGAAGATTCTTGAACTCACTTGGACCCCAGTCACAAGCACAGATGTGCGAACTATTCCTTAAAAAGAGAAACATGTTATCTCTGTTCCACAATTCATGTTTTAACTAGTTACAGGAGAAACGAAAACA
The DNA here is from genome assembly GCA_013399915.1 of Illadopsis cleaveri. NCBI lineage: Eukaryota > Metazoa > Chordata > Aves > Passeriformes > Timaliidae > Illadopsis > Illadopsis cleaveri. The sequence continues at coordinate 499,601 of VXBB01012340.1, forward strand.
AAGAACTCACCAACTGCACAGTGGATTACCTGTAAATAAAAATAAATCAGAGGTTACTGATGTGCAGCATGTTACTAGCTACCCTATAAATATGGCCTTTTGATATTAACATAAACCTAGGCTCAATTCTGGTTTTTGTCACTCACTAACAGACTTTAAAAGAAATACATGACAGAGCTCTGGCAATCAGGTGTTGGGATGGTCTCAATATCTGGGCTATGCAACTACATGAAAGACATTTGTTTTCCAAACTAATTGTAAATATTAGACATTTAGATACTTACAAAGCATTTTATTCAACTAGTAAGCTTCTCTTCCTTTACCTTATTCAAAGAAGAATTTTACAGGACAGTATAGAGGAAGTCATATAAGGAACACCAAACACACAGTAATTTTAAAATGTTTACAGATTAATAACATTATTATACTTTTGTCAATGACAGCTATGAAGCTTTAGATACAGTGTATTTTCTGGTCAGTAATGTTTAGCAAATGAAGTGCTTTTCATTATTTTGGCAGGTTTGAATAGAATTACTTACTGTGAAAATTTAACAGCAGAAAAGCCAATATACAGCTGGTGACATGATTTTAACAGTTGTTTGAACTAGAGATTTTACAGGCAGATTGAGCAAAAAAAGTTAAAACATAGATAGACATTCTTTGTTGTGCCTGGGAAAGAACTGCAAGTGCTCCATAAATCCAACAATAAAGCTTCATTCCACAGATTTATCAGAACTGAGACCACTACTGCATAGTTTGCAAAAGTATTACTTAAAGAATACTTTGCACATCTTGCACAGACCCTGTTGCAATGGATTATATGGGGTACATGAATCCTGTCTTGAAATAAGCAGAAGCAGGAAAGGCACAGAAGGATAGTAAATCCAGTATAAAGAATATAAGGTAAGCTATAATCTCTGAGATGGTGATATCTACTACACTAGAGGGCTGATCTGCTGGCTGTGATGCCTTCGAGATTTTGCCTTTTGCATTAAAGACTCTCAATTAAAGCAGTTCCCAGGCACTGATTTAAAGAAATATTAGAATTAAGTTTGAAAAACACGTGCCCATTTGTTTCAAGTAATCACCTTGCCCCGCCCCCAAAACTTCAATAAATAATAAAGTAAAAAGGACTTTTAGTACTAATACAATATCTTTTTTTTAAATTAAGGACAATAATGTGTTTTGCCTATGATATGCAGCATTCAGTAAAGCAAACTAATGTTTAAAAGTTACCTCAAGCAAAGCAAATGTCTGGAAAAATTTAAGCGTCTTTTGAACGCTCCTGAATAAGCCTCTATGTGTTCCTTTCTGTATATAAAACCGCACCATGGCAATACCTAATACCAGCCACCTATAAAAGAAAGATAATGGATACATTTCAAATTAGAATTCTAAAAATATCCATCCATCATAAATAATTTAGTAGAGTATTTTTCTTCACAGATTAACTCTGATTCTTCACTTGTTGGTGTTCTTAGATCATCAAAAATATCTTTAGACATAAATAGTATATAATATTATGTAAACATTACACTCATTTCTTTACTTGGAAAAGAATGGAGAATAACTTGCTGCCTTCCAAGGACTGACTTAATTGAGGGAACCTCCCAAAACCATCCATCCATTAGACTTTTCTATAGCAGTGACTACACATTTTTACTATTAAATCCTCATGTGTCTTGACTATTAAATACTGTTATTTGAAACCACATGATGAGCTTGGCACTGAAGTCACTGTTTGGATTGCAAGTTTGTAAAAGTAAAGGACTGGAATTTACGCACATCTGTTTTACAGTTTTCATGGCCCCTCAACTCACCAGTTTCAGGACTGACTAGTGACCTTAATGCTCCTGTTTGTGATTGTCCAAATGAAGTTACACTACAATTATGTTTTCCAAAGTGTTGAGAAGTGTTTTAAAGGTTGACTTAAAAATCAGACTCCAAAGTGCTGAAAGATGGGTGTTCTATGCTCCTGATTCCCAGAAGCAGATATATTTAACTAGCACATTTGAGGGGGTTGGATAAATTTATTTTTGTTTTTTTAGGAAACTGAACAATGATGCCAACTAATAACCCTTCTAATGTAAAAGAAAGAAAAAAGTAACAGTATCATTTAATCATAGTAGAAATTTGACATAAAACTTAAATTGAGACTTAGAATGGAAATTGAGAAAAAAAATAAATGTCTAAACTGTGGGTTGATCCCACTACCAGCCCAGACTCTGTAAAATAATCCAAGGCATGAGGAATTCCTTCCACGTAACAAGCCCATTTTTATATAATTAAGATTTTCAGAACAGTGTACTTTATGTTCCTTAATCATGGGATTGATTGGGTAGGAATGAACCTTAGAGATCATCTAGTTCCAGCCCCCTCTGCTGTAAGCAGGGACACCTTCCACTAGACAAGGTTACTCAGGGCCCCATCCAACCTGCCTTTGAACACTTCCAGGAATGGGCCATCCACAGGTTCTTTAGGCAACCTCTGCAAGTGCCTCACAACCCTCTGAGTAAAGAATTTCTTCCCAATATCTAATCTAAACCTGCCCTCTTTCAGTTTAAAGCCATTATACCTTATTCTATCCCTACAGGCCCTTGGGAAAAGTTCCTCTCCAGCTCTCTTGTGGCCTCCCTTCAGGAACTGAAAGGTCACAATTATACCACCCTGAAGCCTTCCATTCTCCAGACTGAAAAAACCCCAACTCTCTCAGCCTTTCAGACCTATACCTCATTCTTAAAACATCGCATTAGCAAGAAGACTGAAAACTTCAGGTTTCAATTCAAAAAGGCTAAGAAAGTACAAAAATACTTTAACATAGACATAGGCATAACAAGAGCTATGGATGGCTATTTTGAGAGGTAAAAATAAAAATCAAAAATGACAAAAGTTTTAGTTCAACATCTTCTCTGATGTTGCTGGGAAGAATTACTCAGTCCTTTCATTTTCCATAAAGCCTTACCAAACATATTCTACAGCAACATGAGCTCTGGCTAAGGAAGGGCCCAAGTGACAAAGCAGAAAGGTCTCAGAAATACTCAGAGGCAGATTCAGAGAGATTATAAACATTCAGAGAAATGTTTACACAAACATTTGGATAAATATTTAACACATCTTCTGGTAGTCCTCCCTGAGCACAAGGTATAGGCTAGCACTGGAAACAGGGTACCTGGAAATAGTAATCTTTGGTCAGATGCCTTCTGCTGTAACAACGTGAGAGGTGCCTGGACCCTGACAGCTCCCTGCTCACCTCGGATGGCACGGCCCTCAGTATCAGCCCCTGAACAACTCCTACGCACAGCGGCTACTGCTATGCAGTCTCTCGGCGTGCCCCATTCCAGCACTTCATGACAGCATTTCAAACTCACATACAGCTAGTCAGGCTTCCCCACACAGCAGGAATGATCTCCCTCTTTGATCCCTTCTACTTTAAGCCCATGAATCTGATCTGTCAGCGCTCCAAAATTTTCCCCTGCAAGCGTTAGATTTTACAACGGATTTTAAATATGAGTGCATTTATTTCAGGTTGTCTCCCACCACTCTGGAAATGAGCAATTGCTGGAATATCACTGATAGTCTTTCACTGTGGAGCTGCCCTGTTTTATAGTGAAGTGTTTGACGAGAGGAAAGTGACAGTGAGTTTACATCCAGCTGGCAGCACAAATGTGGCAGCAGCAGCTCTGTCCGAGACTTAGACTGAAAAGTCACAATACATTTAGCCTAACAAAGCATTTTCTGCACCTCATTCCACAGACAAAGCATTGCACAGAGAAGTAATCTTGGGCTACACTCAGAATCAAAGATGGCAAATAGATTTTTCTTAAATGATTTTTATGTGGACATAGATTTCTGTAGATAGATTTATTTAGCTGTCAGTGGCTTTCACTTTGGATCTCAGGAAAGCCCTCGTACTGATTATTACAAATCACCAGGAAATGCAAAACACTTTCTGTAATAAAGGCAGCATCTCCAGTTAGGACTTTTAGCAATACTGAGTATTCCTGTCATTTCAGTCCCTTAAATCTGTTTAGAAACAAAGATAAGCTGCAGGTTTGTTTTGTTTTGTTTTTTGTTAGAAAAGTTGTTAACATGTAGTTATGCCTTCATTTGTTAAAACTCCAGAAACATTTTGCTATATTGCACTGCCTGGACAACTGGACAAATACACTGTTCTAGTTAAATATTTATCCTGTGTAGTGTCTTTGTTAAGTATAGCTGTGTTTCAAACATGTCTTTTTCTCTTAAATTAATATATCTCTTTATAGATATTTAAAGATATCTTTAGAGATATATTTTATCTCTAAAACATAATCATAAATTATTATAAGAATTTAATCCTACCTCTTTTTTCTTTCTTTCCACATAAAAAATCCATTTTTGCATGTCTTAATTTCTTTTGATATTAATGGAAAATGGGAGAGAAGGAAGTGGGAGATACTGAAGTGGCACCTAAGGTCAAAACTAATGTGGTTCGATAATCTTTTAGAGACATATAAAAGTCACTGGCAAGAGTCAGTGTTCATTAGCAAATTCACACATGGAGCACAAGACTGGTAATTCAATGAGGTAACATAAACCTCACATAAAAGCACTTTTCAAAAAGTGCTGCAGTAATACATGAACAGACTGGAATACATATTCAAGATGCACAGTTGCTAGTGAGAAGAAAGCCATTTCAATTACATTATTGGCTTTCTCC
>VXBB01012340.1:505376-515565 GCA_013399915.1 Illadopsis cleaveri
TGGCAAGCACTTTTCAAAAAGTGCTGCAGTAATACATGAACAGACTGGAATACATATTCAAGATGCACAGTTGCTAGTGAGAAGAAAGCCATTTCAATTACATTATTGGCTTTCTCCATCAGTGCTTGAGCTCCTGCCTCAGCTGTGGACTGTTAGATTTACTCTATGGGATTCAAAGGGCAGTGAGATCACCCATTGGCAACCAAAGAAAACTGTTCTTATGATGCATATCACACTAGAAGTTATCAATTTTTTAGTTCTTAGCTTTCTTTTAAGCATGTGGAAATGAATAGGGTGGGTTTTTTCCCCCAAATCTAGTGAACAGGGAAAATTTCCAGTAAGTGAGAATAAGTGCTTCGAGCGCTAACAACATAAACCTGACTGCTCTTATAATCAGTTATTCACAATAAAAATCCTCTTTCCTCACAGCAAAGCCTCGCAGCACGGAGCACAAGCTCAATTGAACCTCGTGGGCTACTGCAGCTCTTCCCCCTCCACCGGTCCCCGCTCATCCCTGCAGCCCGCGGGCCGCGCAGGCTTTGGACAGCTCTGCCCGCCGGGGGCCGGGGCGGGCTCAGCCCGCTCAGAGCCAAGGCACACCGGCCCGGCGCGCCGCCCCGCACAACACCCCGGCCCTGAAGCCCCCGGGGGCACCGGGGAGCGCTGTCGGCCAGCAGCCCCCTCCGCATCCGGCGAGGCCGTGCCGAGGGACGCGGCTCCCCCGCCCGGCATTCCGGTCCCGGCTATACTTAACCTCCGCGGCGGGCGCGGGGTGACGCGCCGGCGGCTGAACGCTGCACCGTATTAGGCAATGCCGGGCAGGCGAGGAAAACCCCGCTCNTCCCCGAGGGCCGCTGCCGCCGCCAGCGGCTCACATGGCCCTGCGCGCTCCTCCCTCCGCGCCGCGGGTCTCCCCGGGTCAGCCGGAGCCTGCGGGGGCGGGCGAGGCTCCATCGGCGGGGAGATCCTGGTGGGGTGGTACCCAGCCTTGCTTCTGACCGCAAGGCAGCGCGCACAGCCCACCTAAGAAAAAGTGACAGAAAATAGCGCAGCTCTTGGAAACACAGAAATATTTGTCTGAGATTGAGCGAGATTGAGGGAATCCGGCCAGTGACCGACTGGTAGGAATGTGCTCAGGCCCCCACCTCAGAGGCCGAACAGCCACCTGCCAGGGTGACCTCGAGAGTCTGGTAGGTCTCCATAAATACCACCCTCAATACATGAGGAAGACTAAGGCTCACACCTGAGAAGGGGAAATTTCTTCCAAGGGCCTGAAGAGCACTCAGGTGGCAGACTGAAGGATGAGATTTGAGCATGCCATGTTACCTTGTAAATGTCTGTTTTCTGTGCAAGTGCACAGGGAAGCTAAGCCAGCATGGGTAGCATTGCTGGGACTGACTCTGGATGGGGGACAGCCTCAGCCTGAGCTAATGTGACATGATGCTTCAGAAGTGTGGGCTGCACCCACTATCCTGACACCTCTCTCTGTCTCTGCTAGCTGGGGTATGCAGGCTCCTCATTTCCACAGCCAAGCATGGTGACCATGGCCTCTCAGCCCAAATATCTCGGACACAGGCATATACAAACAGAAGAATTCCAAAACTGGGTCAGAATATCTTTGAAATGCTTCTTGTTCAGTAGAATTTTAAGAGTCCAAGTCTATCTACTTTGGGATGGGGTGGTTATCTCAATGTTGAAGACACCTAGATGTCTCTGGTCAAGGGCCTTCAAGTAAAAATAAGCAGATGTGCCAAACAAAACCTAAGTGTCTTCCTCCTCACCAAAGCACACAAACAGATGTTCATCTTTCAGCCTCAAAACATACACCCACTGGCAACAGCAAATGTATAATGTACAAAATGAGTAGTTGGCAAAAGAACACATTGTATATGCTAGTAAGATTGAAGTAGGTACCAATTTTATACATGCACAGATGCTTTTTGTGTTCAAGTTGTAAATGTAATCCAGTTTGAGAATCCCATAGTAAAAATTCAAGACAAAGAATTTATACACAGGATTGAATGACCCAACTCATAAATTTTTGCCAATATAGGTTAATCTGAGCCTACATATCATCTCTGTGTGACAGATATAAGTTGGTTTAAACTGTAGTAGTTTTCCAAAATATTTTCAATATTTATTATTTTAATTCTGGATATTCCTGCTATTATACTTACACATTTTCTTCACTTGTACTGCTCTTCTCTCTTCAAACTATTCTGACTTTTTAGCTTTGACAATGTAGTGTTGGAAGAGGCATCAAAAATTAACAACATACTATGAGTAAAGTGATTTTTCTCATTTGATTTTGTCAGTTTATGAATTCATTAACTGATAGAGACTTTCTTAAATTGTGATACATTCAGAAAGGCATGACTCAATCCCAATTTTTAATATCAGTTTTTATTTTTACCACTTTTAGCTGTCCCTCGCCATTTTTCCTTTGAGATTTTTTCCACAGCAGATTTGAGGCAACAAATCCTATTTTCCTTTTGAAGTAAAAATTTTCCATTTTTAAATCCCTTCTTGGATGTTTTCCATGTATTTGGTCAGAATCTTTTGAAATTTGATAAGCAATGTTTGTCTAATTCTCTTTAGAATTCTGTATTACTTTTCTTCCCCTATTTATTTGCTCAGATTTATTGATTTTGGATGCACACATTATCTGTAATGATGACTGGGTTTGTCTTCAGTTAATTCAGTCAATTCAGAACTTAGTGATGAGGTTAAGCATCTCAGTGTGTTTCCTCTAATATTGTGGTTACTATTTATTAAGCTTAGAGTTTCTCTTGCTATCACACTACTCATTCACCCAGTTGATTAAAACTTTCTGAATATCCCCATAATCTTTCTTGGATTTAAATAAACTAAACATTTTGCAGGTTTTCATTCCATAGAAGTTTTCATTCCATTAGTTTCATTAGTTTTCATTCCATTTGCAAATTTTGTTATCCCCATTTGGCTATGTTTCCCAACCATTATGTTCCACAAAACATATCACAGAACTTTCATAAACACCCCACTGCTCTAATTTTGCGGTAATAAACTTGCTCCTTGTTTCCATTTCCCATGTTTTAATCCATGGAGATATTTTATTCCTTAATCAGTAGCTACTTCTTATCCTGGGTAGTTCCTGCAACATTTTCAAAACATATTTGTTGTGTTAATGCTTTTTTTTTTTCAAATTTGTTTTTATAATTACGTGTTCCAGGAATTGCAATAAATTAGTTGAAATGTAATTTCTTTTTCATGTTTCCTATTGTTATTCTTTAAATTATGATTTCTGTAAATTACAATGTATATATTTGTGGTTACTAGTCTGTATTTTCTGAATCCTTTATTTAAAATTGGATAAAGTGTCAGCTATTTTCAAAGCATTAACTACAGTATCTGTACTTAATTAGAAATAATGTTTTTTTTATAGTAGTGAAATTATTTCATCTAATATTTCAACTTTGGCTTGCACCTTTTGACCCCCAAAAAAATCTCAAAACGATTCATAAGACAGATTTTCTTTACATACAGACATTTAATCAATAGAAGTGAATAGGCTTATATATTAATTGCATTATCTAAATCAGCTTTTAAAATCAGTTCTTACTAGCTTATCAATTGAGGTGAACCTTGCTGTTATTCAAACACAAACCAACCTTTCCAATAAATTTCACGACAGTCAGATCAAGGTCTTTTGTGTTGTAGGTGAGAGCATCATTGTGTTTCACATTCATTCTCAGCCTTCCCTGGCAGATTACCTTTATTTACTCTAGCTCCAAATCATCAACACTGCTATATTGTTACTACAAAAATAAGTGGTTTTCTTCATGATTGATACTTCATGATCAATATATATTTTACTTTCTCATTCCTATTGCACACACAGATCCTCAGAATCTTATAAAGCTGAATGGATTTTACTTCCAATCTATTTCCAGAAATACAAAGTGAAGCTTATATGAGATTACTGTCTAGTGAAATCTTCTACAGTATTTTGGGGGTTTTGTTACGAAATTTATCTATTCAATATGGAAACACTTGTATGGAATGAAAAACTGTAGTGCTCTGAAAATAATATAATGACCTAACAGCTCCACTATCACAAGGGAAGGTCATCTACTCTCAAATGCTTCAAGAACTAGTTGATATGAACCCTGCAGAATTACCTTTATACTTCAGACTGGTTAAATGTTAAACAGTAACTTAAAATCCTGGCAAGAAGAATTTGTTAAAAAAATTAACATCTTCGATTCTGCTTGTTCTCCTGCAGTTAATGCTCCCAACACAGTGCAAGAACAAAGTGTTTAGACAACAGACTTTATATATACTACTTGCACACTATCTTAGGTTTATGGTATGTAGGAATCAGTGAGGTATCAAGGATAAATGCAAGTAAACAGAATTTTGTCTACATTGAACAACACTGTGTGTGTGTCCTTTTGTGCATTCATCCAGATGTGTATATCTATTATTGAATGTACTATGCTAGGAGTTTGATAGAAGATGCATTCAAAAGATGTGGCGTAGAACGGATTGCATAAATTTTGTGTGAAGAACTAGATCTCATATTTGGCACTTCTGAAGCAGTTGGAGTTTTGCACTGCTACTGCAAAATAAATGATTCATATTAAGCCTCTGACTGTACAGCTCAGTAGTAGACAAAGGAAAATAAGTGTCATGAACAGAGGCTGAACTGGAATTTTATATTTCTGTTATAAAACCACAAAAATTCTGGTGTGAACATTTAAAATTTTTTTAGTATGAAAACTATTGATTCTACATATCCGAAACCCATTGGTTTATTAAATGTTCTGAAAAGCACATTAAGTCTGGGATGCCTTTGTGTATTGTTCTATATAATTGTCTGCAGGAACAAAACCACAATGCAAACTGCAATGTTGAAGAACAAACACATGTTAAAGGGAGATGACTATCCTGCTCATTTGACTTTGGTTTATCTGAGTTTTTGATTTATCCAAACTCAGTGTACTTTTTGCTATAATAGACTAATTGAGCTCTATATAACAATTATTTTCTTTATGGGATATTTTAGATATGATGTGATCTGCGCAGCTGGAATCTTTGCACATTGCAGGCTGGCTGTATCAAGAAGCTGACTCCACTCTAATACACACTAATTGTGCATGTGTATATATATATATAAAAAGTATTAAAATTAAATTAATTCTATTAATTTCAATTGTAGTGTTCATGCAAGTAAAATAAAACACACTTTGGAAATCTACTGGTAGCATAAATATATTCTTAAATTCCCTTTTCTATATTATGCAATAAAAGTAATATTCTTCTTATAAAGAAGCTTTTCTACCTTGCCCAAGAGATATCAGGCAAATTTTTCACAGGATTTCACAAAACACACTTGAATAATACAAAAAATTCCTTCTGATTTTCTGTATAGTTCAATGGTAGCTTGCTTGTGCGATATACAATCTCTATAGAGGAGACTGCTTCCATTATTAGTTTCAGAACAGACACAATCTAAGCTTGTTAGTTAAGTTTTATTTCAAGAGCTTGAGTTAAAAAGGGCTCTTTATCAAGTGAGTAGTGTTCCAATCTGATGCCTGTTGTGGTCAGTAGAAGTATTTCTATTTCCTTCTTCAAAGAGTGGTGGAGAACAAAAAGATTAATTTTAACCTCATCACTGGTTGAAAATTGGTCTGAGTTATCGGCATGAAAAAGTGACCATATTGGGTGTAGTCAGTTTGGCCATACTGAGAAGAAGTGTTTGTGCCAAAAAAAGCAGTAGAACAAGTGGTTCCCTACAGCAGTGTTGGGAAGCTGGCACAGAGTGATGCTCTGGCCAGCATCCCCAGGGAAGCCCAGGCACCCAGAGATCCCAGCAGCCAGTACAGGTTATCTGCCTTTCACAGGCACATCACAATACATTACCATAGGATTATTCAAGCAAATAGCATAAACACATTTTTGTGTTTGACTTCAATGAACTTGTTATCCAAAATCATTTAACGAAACTTCAGTGTAAATATATGAAATATTACTTCATGTGAGTTGCTTTGAAATTACTGCTTTGAATTCAGATTGAGGAAGACATAAACTCTTGTTTCTGCCATCTGTGTGCAAACATTAACTAGAAGGTTGCACATCACAATTTTTAACTGGTCAGGGAAAATGAATTATTTTATAAATTTTATTAGTAGAATCTTTGCCTAGTTGTAAGAGGACACGGGTTTGAAGGAACTCCAGTTATATGCCTCATATAATCCTACTTGCATATGTCATAAATATTAAGGAAAAAAAAGGGACAATTAAACAATTTTAGCCTGATTTCCTAACAGCAGACACCAGAATTACTGTATTGATATGTTCCACATATTTTCTCTACATGTAATGGAATAGATAAGAATACTGTAAGCCATGCTGCTTGGACACTTGCAAAATATTAGAACATATACAATAAGATTATAGATGGGAAGTAAACCACTGTGATCCAGTAGTTAAAGCATCTACATGTGCCTTGTAACTGGGAAAAATTTTGTCTTCATCATATCATTGTATTGTTATGCATTACAGCCTCTTGTATGCCATCCAAAACATTTTGTACTTGCCCTGTCAAAGATAAAAGCTGTGACTAAATGGACAGCTGGCACTTGCCCTATTCTGAGCCTTTCTCTCTTCCTTTGATTATCCTTTCTTCACAGCTTCCAGTTCCAAAAGCATTGTACACAGTGGACTATAATGAAAATGCAACTAAAATAAAGGTCAATGGGACTGATTTGTGAGACAATCATTGTTCCTCACATCTGTCTCCTTGCTAGAAGTGTACTGGCCTGACTTTTTCCTGGCATCATACATGCAGCACCTATAAAACTAAGACATGCTAAAATAAATGGGCATGACAAATAAAATACTACCCCAGCAAACTGGAACTGCAGTGGACCTCCACGGCTACTATGGTTTTGTCTTATTCTAACAAAATGCCTGTCTAATGCAGATGGGTGTCAATTGAGTGATTGTAAAGAACATTAGAACTTCCCCAGCAGACTGTTATTTACAAGTTACTGCTCCTAAGTATCCTTTCCTACTGAAGACTACAGAGAAATGAATAATTGTATATCATCAGAATCCAGAATTTACCTTCATATGGATAAACTCTTGTCATAATTTTTAAAAATGTCATAAATTATATAAACAAACAACATAAATAAAACACTTAATCAAATTTAGAAGTATGTAATATCTTTAAAATCCAGGAAGTGTGTTAGCTTGAAAATCTGCCTTTATGAGACTCCACCTAGAGTACTGCATTCAGCTCTGGGGACTCCAACTTAAGGATGTGAACCTGCTGGAGTGAGTGCAGAGGAGGCCATGAATATATCAGAGGGCTGGACCAGCTCTGCAATGGAGATGGGCTGAGAGAGCTGGGGCTGTGCAGACTGGAGAAGGCTCTGGGAGACCTCTGTGCAGCCTTCTGGAATCTAAAGGGTGCCTACAAGAAAGCTGGAGAGGGGCTTTTTAACAAGGACATTGTAGAGACACAGCAATAAAACAGGTATTGGCTTTAAACTGAAACAGAGTAGATTTAGATGAGATATTAGGAAGAAATTCTTTACTGCCAGGGTGGTGAGGCTCTGGAAAAGGTTGTGCAGAGAAGTTGTGGATGCCCCAAACCTGGCAGTGGTTCAAGGCCAGATTAAACAGGGGTCTGAGCAACCTGGTGTAGTGGAAAGTGTCCCTGCCCATGGCAGGGGGATTGGAACTAGATTACCTCTAAGGTCCATTCTAAACCAAGCCATTCTATGATCTCTTAGCTGTATCTGAACATCAGTACTATATAAAAAGAGAAGTGTGCAAAGAAAAAAGAAATGTCTGCACCAGTCATCTGAGACTGCTTACTTCAGACAAAAGTAGCACATATTTTAAAAACCCACCCTACTTAAAACTTGCTATAAGGCTGTCTAGAGACAAGCCCTAAGTCAGAGAACTGTTGGACAGATAGGCTCATCTGTGAAATCAACAGAGTCACTGTTGCAGAGACCATCTTCAACATGAGGTCCAAAATAGAACAGATGAATAATCCCCTGGACATGCCTGTTTTTCCTGACCCAGACTGCTGAAGTACTGTCCCCAGCCATGCCTTCCCACCTCTTCACATGCCTGATCTAATTCCAAGGTGAGTCAGAGGTGTGACATGATCCAACAGAGAACTTGTCTGCAGTGAGGTAGTTTTCAGCTGAATCAGCTGATTGTGCAGCCACAAATGAAATGGATCAAATTCCAAATCTAATACAAGAAATGTGGTAGCAGCACATAGTTGTGGGCACAGGGCAGTGTTGCTACATTCTCTTTCAGCTGTAGATACCCCAAAATTAGATGCAATTTGAGACTGTACCTTTGAACTATATGCCTCACTTTTAGATAGCTAACTTAGGCAGCAGTAGGAAATAATAAAAGCATTTTGAACTACATCCAGTAAAGATGTAGTTAACACCTGTTTATTAATAGCATATAGATTAACACACTTTTTAATAGCATATTCATTATACTACTCACACATAAGGTGGAAAAGCTGGTTTCTATAGTCATTTATGTCAGAGAGGGCAAACCCCAGTTCCTGAGACAGTGCTCTAACTACCACCCATTGTTGTGCCACAGAAAAATGCTAGAGCCATGAGATAGGGAAAAGAGGAGATACAATATAATACGGAGTTTTGGAAGGACTTCACACTGTGTCCACAGTAAAAAAAAATCATTACAGAATCAAAATATGAGCCATGATTACAGAGCCTTAAGATGCTTTCTGGTATAGAATACAAGTAGAGTACTGGGAAGCAAAGTTGGGTTGGAATGCTTTTAGGCTGAAGGCAGTCTAAAACCCCAGTTCCCCACATGTGTTGTGTTAGCTCTTCCTGCAGGACTACTGAATAAAAGCTCTGCTTGTTTTGAAAGGATTCCTACAATTAATTTTGAAGCCATCAGAAAGAAGGGATGAGAAAGGAGGGGATAAAACAGGCTCAGAGAACATCTACCATATGTCTTTTGTGAACATAACGGGGGATGATGAATGGGGAGGAGGTAAAGCATCCTCTGAGAATATCTAGTAGTTGAATTGAAGTAGAATCCAAAGAAAACATGCAATTCCTTACAAGTAGTCAGTTCTACACAGTAGATCAATGCTGACCTGTGTTAGCTGCTGAAAACAGTTGCTATGGATAGGTAAAGAAGCAGAACTAGAGGTCTGTGAAAAAAAAACCAACAAACAAAACCTTAGTAAAATAACGAAGTGCCTAGTGACTGTAAATCCTTGTGGGAAGAAGCTTGGTGTGCAGTATTCATTTGATGTGTCAGAAGTCTGCCTAATGCATGCAATCACATTCATTATTGAGCATGGTTAGTGCTATTGATTGCGTCTAGTGTTTCTGCCCTGCAAACAGTAGTAAGCACCTTTTTCATTTCTCGTTTGCACGCCTGTGATATGCCCCCATTGCTCTGTGTCTGACTCTTTCCCCAAGTGTATATATGAGCCTAGTTTTACTTAATTTGCAATCCAACTAGTTCAAAGTAATCGAACAGTACTAAAAGGCCTTAAGGACAATGACTTGAGTTTTATGTGACAGCAGGAATAGGCAGAACGTGTCTTATCCTATGAGTCGTATTGTTAACGTGGACACATCCCACAGAAGCCAGCAACAGAGGCTTACAAAGTGGAGCACCAAGATAGGCAACCAGAGGCCACGGGATATTCCAGGCCCTGTGAGCAGCTGATAGCTACGGCTGTCCATGGGATGTGATCGCAGAGAACTGGTCAGGCTGCCGTGCGATGCCCTGAGAGATGCTGGCACAACCAGCAGCCTGCACGTTGCTGTCAGGCTAACCCATGTCACAAGCACCATGGCATTACTAATGAAAATATTCAGTCTGTCCAATGTATAGGGAAGCTCCAAAAAACTTTCATAGAAAGCAAAGGTGTCTGGGCACAAAACCGTCTCGCCTCCCGAGCAGGGGGGGACGAAAGAGTTCCACGTAACTAGATCATATAAACCTCCACCTCGAGTAGCCATGCCGGCGCTGAGATGCCCGTCCGGGATGGTGATGCGGGCCGGGGTCGGGCGTCGCTGCGGGCCCCCAAGAACGCTGCGCGGCGGCGGGCCTGGCCCCGGTTCCCGGCGTGCTGTGCGGGAGGCGGTGCCCGGCGCTGGGAGGAGGTGGCGGCGGA
>VXBB01012340.1:515597-538383 GCA_013399915.1 Illadopsis cleaveri
GGGTGGCAGGGGCCGGCCGGTGACAGCGCCGAGGCCCCTGCGGGCCCTCCTGGCCTTGCGGGCCGCGGGGGCGAGTGCGGGGATGCTCGTGGGGGACGAGCTGGCCTGCTCAGCACGAGTAACGCTGCAGCACAGCAAAACAAGTAGTGAGAAAGGTCCGCGCTGGAGTGTTTTTGAAAGGATGAACAGTAAAAAGCACCATCTACAGTTGCCTCACAGACAGGCATGAGAAAATCGTTAATGCGTTTTGTATTTAGCTCTTTAAAGGGGATTCCTGTGGGAGCTTTCTCTTTTCCTTTCAAGTAAAACTTGACGTGGTGAACTCAAGTGTTGTTCCTCACCTTGCTTGTTCCAGGGCCGGACTAGATGGAGAAGAAGTATCTGGCTTTTACTTGACAAGAATTGTGCTTAGTGCTGATGTGTCGAAACTGAAGATAAAATAACATATAGACAGTTAATAATTAGTTTTGTGTGTCTCATTTGAGATTGTGCAATATAGTTTGTTTTCGACCTGCTGCTGACATCTCTTCTACTTTGAGCAATAAAAGCTTTGTCTGGGGAATCTCATAATATAAAGGGACCTTTTCTCATATGTGGATAAGTACACCCCTTCTCGGAGGTTATTTTCTTACAGCAGTGTAACATTGTATAAGTCTCTTGAAACTGATTTCTTTAACAGTGTTTAACTACCTGTAACTTTCAGCTACAGATATATTGTTTCTTAATGTTTATCAAACTTTAGACTTTTTGGGCTCTAATTTAATTCTTGAAGCTCTTTAGAGAAAGACCAAGTCAAAACCGTTTGAAAAGTATGTATCTGTTCAGGAGAAATGATTAGTGAATCAAAAAAAAGTACTGAGACATAAACTCTTTATGTATGCTGTCAGAAATTCTTAGTCTGTTGCTTTAAAATCAGACAGAGCTCGATCTTCTCATTTTGAACTGATAACACTTTTAAGCTGAAGACTGCACTTCACTTAATGATTTTGTTAGTAGCAAACTTGACGGACTTATTTTGGGAAGTAGTAAATAATTCTTCTTAGTTGTTCTGCTGTCTTCTAGTGTGTTTTGACAGCTGAAAGTGAGGAAGAGATTGTACTGCTTGCCAGTTTTCCGTGGACTATTAGACAATGATTTGAACTAATAAGATTAAAAAGTGATAGGCTCAGGTTCTGGCAGGTGTTCACCTTTTTTCTCCCTGGTGCCTCTGGCTGTCAGGGAAGCTCAGACTGCTTGAAGGGATCTCTCGAGCTCCTTTCACTGGATGTGCTCCTCAGCAGTGCGAGTCTCAAGGCAGGGCAGTAGCACTCACAGTTACTTCAGTGGCTCATTTGCTCTTTTCTAGGTGCCAAGGATGCCAACCACTTACCTACTGTGCTTGCCTAATATGATCACCAGTAAATAATTTCCAAAAGCGTTATTCTGTGTACTATATGAGGAGATAGAAATAATCACTCAGTACCAAATTGTTCTTGGAAAAGCAGATAGTGGGCAATGGGCTAATTTTCACTGGTAAACAACCTCTTTCTTTTGGCCCCTTTCATGGTGTCCTGAGGGAGACTGAAGGAGCAGCAGGCCGTTCAGTTGGTGACAGCCTGCTTTCAGGAGCCTGCTGCCTTTATCCATCACTTAATTGGATTTGTGCCAGGGAGATGGGAATGATGAAGTCTCCCGGAAAGCGTCCCTGGGCTCTTCTTCTCCGGAGCCCCTTGGGAATGTGCTATTATCTGGATGATTTTTTTGGCAGGCTTCATAAGATAGCATCAGCTGTAGACTAAGCTCTCATGTTCTGAGGAAACTTCCAAAAGTTGTCAGGCCATAGTGCTATTTTTCATTTGTTTTCTCTGAGTGAAAGTTGAGTGCTCTGCTTTTTTTTTTTTTTATCCAGCAAGAAAGTTTTCTTTTGAAAATCAGATTCCTGAAGCAGAAAGGCAGTCACCAGCTATTCTTAATTTCATCTGAATTTGGACATTGGTGTTGTTTATAGTATTGCTGCAATAGCTGAGCTTTCTTGTCTACTGAACAGCTGATCAATACTGTGGAGTAGTTGGAAATGATTTTGGAACTATTTAGGATAATAGATTGCACAGGCCATATCTGGAATTAAATTGTTTTCCATTGTTTTGGGGACGATAAGTATGGCCTACATTCAGGAAAATTTTTTCAGTTTGTCTGGCCAGTTAGCAGCATTTGGCTAGGCCTGTGAACGTGCTGCTGCAGTGGAACCTGGTCATCCAGAATGGTTTACCTTTTAGTGTCAACTTTGTACACCTCGTTTTTTTAGGTGCAGTTGGCAAAAGAATATTGTTTAAGACTGCTGAATATTAAAGAATGCCCTGAGATTTGAGGAGAATAACCATTGTCATCCTCAAGAGTGCAAATCTCTGGATGAAGCCCAAATGCTTTTTGTTTTCTGAAGTTTCTTTTTACCATATTTAGGAATATTTCAACAGGAAGGGGTGCTAATCAGTCCTGACACAAGTTTTCACAATCAAGTCAGGGAACCTTTGACAATGTGCCCAAGTAGGGAACATAATAATGGAACTTGAAAAAAGAAAAAAAATCTTGAAGACACTGGGCCTGTTAAGAGTATAATTAAGGAACTCTAACCCTCCATTTAAGGTGTTAGAATTAAAAGTGTTCTTATTAGGTTCATGGGTTCTCTTTTTCTGCTGTATTTCTCAATCCTAACCATAAAATTATTCCCAGGGAGTAATTCCTGAGAAATTCAGATTTATCTGTAAGTTAGACTCAGGTAAAATAATGGTGAAATGTGCTTTAAGAACCAAAAGACTTGTCTACTAATCTGTCATGACAGGCTAAATTGTAATGTAGTGGTGCTTAGGCTAGGTTTGATGAAGAACTTACTGCCAAAGCAGTTCTCGAGTGTCATTTAAATATTATCGCAAGAATAAAATCTGTAACTCAGGTTCTGGTATAAGTTGTCATAAAAATCACACACGATATTAAAAGAAGGTGTTTAAAAGACATGAGGAGTTTGGCTTTTTGGGTTTTTTTTTCTTACACACAGTAGAGGATGAAGGTATTTGCATTTGCTCTGGATGTTACTCAGGCTCTTACTGTGCTAGTTTGAGGCAGCACAAAAGTGGGAAGAAATTCAGGCTTGCCATTTACAATAATAGGAAATTAAGCAGGTGGTTTAGTAAGGTAGTAGAACTTGATGTGACTTGCAGTCATTTTCCCCATATTTTATTAACACTAGCAGTTGTTGATAATTTTATCCTACTGACTCTTCAGATGTTTAATAATATGCTTGAATTACATATGATCAGCCTATAGTTTGATGCTATTAGAATGTAAGAAATGGTTTGACCATGATTCCCATGGTGCAATTTCTTGAAATAAAATCCTCTTGCTATTTAAACTCATTATCCTTTAGATTTATCCCCTTGCTTAGTCAACATCCTCAAAACATCCAGTTATGTCTCTCTCTGAGCTGGACTTTCTGTGTTAGGCCAGGTTTGCCAAAAGAAGGGAAAATTGTCATGGGTGAGTTTCTTGGCTCCGGATCATTATGGAGACTGCAGGCTGTGAGTTAACATCTGGCTGCAAAGGAAGATGAATTCCAAAGGTTGGTTCAGCTTGTCATGAGACTGGCATTTTTTGCCTGAGTTGCCCTACTGTTTTTCTCAGCTTTGTTTTAAAAAGGACACTAACTGTGAGCTAACAGGGAGACTGAGTAGAAAACATGTGGAAAAGGAGCTATAGCCACCCTTCTTTTCAGTAATTTATAAATATTTATGAAAAACAAGAACTTCTTACTTAAAGATACCTTTGGTGTTAGGATCTCAGTGAAAAATGTCAATGCTGTCAGGATAAGACTGAGTAGAATACTCCTTCAGTATATCAGCCAACAAAAAAATCTTTTTCACTACCAATTACCAGGCTCTGAGTTCAGCTGGGCACTTTGAAGCCAACATAGTATATTCAGTAGTCAAAGACTGTACTTTTCTGGTAATTCTCTTTCTTTCCTCTCAGGGAAGAACTGTCACTGAAGTGCTTCTCCTCCTTTCAGCTGTGACAGTGTACATTATAATACTAAAATTTAGGAGAATCAAAGTAGATCTTCTACATGTAAAATCTGTTCCTCCAACTGATAAAAACAGCACTGTATACCTGATGTGGAAAATTAAGTTTCTTGCTGATCTTCTTTCTGAAATGCTTCTTCTACTGTGGCTTGGCTTGTGGAGTTCTGCAAATGCATCCTGGCACCATCTGTTCTTATGACATGCCTGTGATGCACCTTGTTTACAGACTATTCATCCTTTTCATGTATCTCTAATGTGCTCACCTTCCTGTTGTGTGAGTGAAAGGTAGTGTGAGTTTTGTGGATTTGTTAAGTTTGGCATGAGACATCTAAACATCTAAATTATTTTTCCTCAGATTGTCTTACAAATTCAGCCTTTTCTAACCAGGTTGTGAATCCTTATGTCTTCATTCTGCTCAGTTCATTGAGCTGAGTGATTTTTTTTTTTGGCTGGGCTGCCTCATGCATGGTGAGATCCTACATGGTTTTCTGAAGGAATGAGCTGAGGTGGCCTCAGTCACTGCTGCTTGCTTTGCCTTGGATCAGCTGCAGTGCTGTCCTAGGACACCTTCTACAGTTGCTCCCAGAAGGACTTTGGAACACTGTAAATGTACAGTTAAACTGCAGAAGTTCGTTAATAGTTTTATCAGAGTTAATGGTACATGGAATTCAAGTTTCTCTCTATGGTGTTGTTGCCTGTTAAAGGCTATTTTCAGTCTTGTTCAAATGAAATCTGGTTGGACATATTCTTTTTGCTCAGTTCTGAGCATGTTAAGAGAAATGCAAAGTGGTTCATATTCAAGTGGTGGTTTTTGTAGAGTGGGTCAACAAATGTATTTGTTCTTTTTATTTGACAGACAAAAAGAACAAAATTTAATTGTATTTAACTTCAGTGATGTGGAATGGTATGTAATCCAAATTTCTCAGCAAGTGCCTCAAAGAAAGAAAAATTTGCGGTCAGTTTCAGTCTTTAAGGACTATTTAAACTTTATTGCTTTGGAATTTTAGTGTTTGCAGTTTCATAGAGAAGGGGAATTTATTTATTTGGCCTTGTGAAGAAAACAAAACTTTGAGCAGAAGGGGAGGAGAGAAGGCTAAGAGGACTGCTGAATTTTTCATTAAATCTGTCTTATTTACAATGACATAACAGATTTTTGAGGATCTTTTTAATAATGCTAGAAACTGGTTGTAATATGAGTCTGTGAGTTGAAGACTTTGTTTAGATAGTCTTTTGAAGACTTTCTGTAGCCATTCTTCTCTTCGTAATTGAAGTTACAACTTCAGTATTTCATTTTAATGATGTCCAACTGTGAAAATAACATTACATCCATGAATAGAGTAAGAGCAAATACTAAGTAGGAAAAACCTTAGATTGGTAGAATTTTCTGACAGTTTTTACTGATACTTGTTTTAAATGCTTCAAATAATGTACAGTTTAAGTGTTGGATTTGAAGGTGTTTTCATCTAGATTTGTTTATTAGTTTTGAAATTCTGCTAGTTTTAACATCTTTGAGACTTCATTATAGAAAAATAGCTCTGTTCTAAGACTGTGATTTTTCTTTCAGAATGAAGTTCAGTAAAAACTAAAGTTTGGGAAGCTCAAGCCTGACAAGACCTCCCTCTGAAAATGATGTTAGCAGTGGGTAGTCACTAAGTTTTCTGCCCTAACAAATGCAACATTCGGTTCACTGCAGTATCCAAACAATGATAAGAGTATTAATTCTTGCAAGTTTTAATAAGGCAGTAAAATGCTACTGTTAAGATGCAGAACTAAGGCAGAGAAATCAAGTGACTAGCACATATTTCAATGGAAAACCTGCAGCAATATTTATATTCCTTTTACCAGCATCTAAGGCATCAACCACTAAATCTGGCAATGGATTTTTTTCAGCATGCACTACCTTCCTTCTGTCTAATAATACTTTGTAAATCTGATCATAAATTTCTTTTAGGACAGGTATGAATTTTAGGAAATTTTATTAGTTTTTCTACTGAGGAAAGTGTTTTTGGTTTGTTTTTTTTTCTTCTGTCATAAAATGATTAACAGCAATTGTGTCTTGTATATAATAGGGAACTTCAAATAGAATCGCAGTCCACATATTTTTGCTTTGTTTATAATTTATAAATAATGCAAAAAACCAGAGGAGCAAACAGAATTTTACCAAAGCTCCAAGCATTCAGGTTTGTGTAAATTACAGGGAAATGGGCCTTAACACATTTAGTGAACTTCCTGACACAAGGAGAGGTGGGTTGATTTAAGTATCCCAAAAGTGCCGGTGCAAGAGCCTGTGTACTTTCAACCAAAATATATGCAATTAAACTCATATATTTAGATATTTTTTGCCTGGCTTCTCATTCAATAGGTGTAACACTAGGTGGGTTTTAGGTACAGTGTTTTGGTGACAGTCTATGGCATTTGTAGTGAGGAATGATGTTTTCTTTAGAAGCCAGGTGTTATTCAGTGTTGTATAAATTTTATTCAGATGTTTACTTGAAAAAGAATATGATATATGTTTGGAAGAATGATTTCAGCATCTAGGTGCTTTATTTGAAGGACATTATATTCTACAAAATATTGGGAAGTTAAAGATACAAACATATCTGAGATTTGTCATAGGAGTTGCATTTTGCCTCAGAATACTTTATTTGTTACATGTGTGATTTTCGACAATGTTTGTGTGGTTGGAGCACTAACTCTGACTCAGGAGTTACGAAGATGCAAATTGTTGGTCACTGAAAGGTGTGTTGGTAGGGAAGTACAATTAATGCTTAGCTTGTTCTCTTTTATGTTTTCCTAGGTGTCTGTTTTAGGTATAATATATGTTTTAGAGAGTGAATGTTGGACAAGAGGGAATTGGTCAGGCTCAGTATGGCTAGTGTTCTGAATACAGAAGTATAAGGAGAGACGCCAAGCTCTGTGCCTTGCAAAGTGGCCAAAAATGATATATTGATTTTGTCTCTTTTGTGTTTGTTTTAGGAACTAAACAAATTGTTGAAATAATTTATAAAGGTTTTCTTATATTGTGCCCGATCATTGTTGCTTTTTGACCAAAGAACCCATAGATCCCATAGATATAACCCAAGAAGCCATAATAATGTTTTCCCTGAAATTATGGTACTTACCAATTTGTGCATCTGTCTTTATGGAATTGCTTGTAATAAAATAAAATTAAATAACTCCTGAAAAAATAAAGGTGAGAGGTAAGACGTATAATTAAAAAAAAATCCAAGGAAAAGGCCATTTTAAAAAATTTAAAACTACTATTTTACTGACTACTATTAATAGTAATTAGAATTAATAATAACTATTACTTACTACAAATTAACCTTACACAACATAAGATTGTACAGTCTTGCACTTCTTAGAATTACTATGTTCATTTGTAGGCCTTGCTTGTACTCAGAGAACCATGCCTTGAATCTGAGTGATGCTCAGATTCTTCATGGAAGAGAGCTATGATGCAGTCCTGTTTCCTTTGGGTTTGGCATAGCATTAATAGGTTTTGAAGTATGTTGATTTCATGAAGGAGCCAGTGGTGTCTTTTAAAGTTGTATTTGTAAAGTTTGAAACGTTATCTGATCCTGGCTTGGCATTCACTAAGTGGAATAAGATTTTGAAGCAGTGATGATAGGGTCTGAATTAAACATTAATATTGTTATGGCAGGATTGTTTTTGATCAGGGATGGAAGATGAAAAACATTTCTTCTTTAGGTTATCTTCTATGTGCTCTGCTAACCTGTCTTAAGACTTTAAACACAAATGTCTGTTTTTCCTCCTCTGTAAGAGTCCATTCCAGTACTAAGACAGAGTCTGCCAGTGACATATCAACTGTACCTGAAGGCTGGGAGGGTGCCAGCCTATAAGCAGGATAGGCAACCACCAAGTGCACATAAACTTTTTTTTGCCTGTGAATGTGTGCCTCATTTTAGGAGAATATTTGTATATTTTAAGTGATAATAGTGTAAGTAATTTAACTTAAGTAGATTGAAGTAACAATTTTGTCTACAGAACACTGATGCAACACAGAAATTTTGTCAGTATCTTTGTTGTTCCTGTTCCAGAGTGGTGAAAGGCGATAGTTATTTGCTAATGCTCTGAGAGAGATAGTGGCCTTTTTTGTGGACAGTCAGCTCAGACAGTGTGCTGCTGACATTCTCAGTATACTCTTAACTCCCCTTGTTTGAGATAGAATTTGAGTAAAACTAGAGGCAATATTTTTCTCACGTCTTACCATTAATTTTATTATCCAATGGAATTATTGGGTGATTGTTACTACAGAAGACTGAAAGTATACAGTGGAACTTAGTTTCAGGCTGAAATGTAGTAATAAACTCTCTGGTGTTTGTGAAGGAAATACCCTGACTAATAAGGAGGACGGCATTGCAAGCAAATGACACTTTTTATATAGGAGTAACTTTGAATGCCAAGAAGGAACGTGGCCACAGCAGGAAACCTGTAGTTGTACTCGTGGATAAATTTGCAAAATGTTCTCACTGAGAATTAAAATAAAGGCTGTCATCGGTGTGGTTAATGTAGATCAAGGATTTCACCAATCACTATGTTACTTGTAGTTTTAGCCAGTGTCTAAATTAGCATAAAGCACAGTTTGCTGTTATATTAAAACATTTAGCATGCGTTAGTTTACTCCTTGGTTTGTAGAAGACATAACGGGTTACTATGCCATTTCTCTTTGTTGGCATTTTGAGGAAAGAAGGCTCAGTTGTTGTCAAAAATACAGACAACTGTCTGTTATGTAGAACAATGGAAAAGACCAAGGTTTCAGTTCCTTTGGATTGCTCATCGCTCTGCTGAAGGGTGTGCTAACCAAAGTGCAGCATTAGGCATGAGTGACCAGTCTGCATTTGTGAGCTCCATGTGTGAGCTTGGAGCCTGGCAGGAGCTTAAGGCTTTGGAGAGAACTGTGCAGGCACACTTCGACTGCAGCTGGTCCAGCTCCAGTAGAACTGGCAACGAACTGAAAAAGTGGAGTCCTGGAAGTAAACTGCCTCCATGTGGTCTGTTTTCTGTGTCTCTGGACTGTGCTTATCTGCTGCTTTCAGTTTGGGGAATGCAGTGTAGGCAACTCAGGCTCTATGTTTCAAAAAAACAGTTCTGGTGCTGCAGAGTTGAGGCTGTCTTTGGTGGCAGAACAGCTGTTGTGTGCATAGACTGCAGTTTCAGAAGACTGCCTTGGCCTGTGATGCTTCATGCAAGGCATTGAATTCAAATGTGTTACCTGAAAACCTCAAATTTCTATGATTGTTAGCCGTAAGCATGATTTGGAACAAGAGCAGACTGAAAGAAAAATGAAGTGTTTGATTGATCAGCTGGTAAATCTTAGTGCTAGATGTTAGCATGGTGTCTACCCATAATTTTTGATATTTTTGTTGATTATGACTGTTTTTCTAATCAAACAAGTTTTCTGATAAGGTTTAGAGAGAAGAGGCAATACCTTTTTATTTACCTGAGAGAACATACAGAATTGTAACTAACCTCTATTTAGAATTTCTCTGTACTGTTTTGCTCTTTTTCTTGCACCAGACAGTACAGCTGATGTTTTGCTGTTTCAGTTGTATATATGTCAGTGTTGAATTTTTCCTTAGAAATACTTTGGGAGCACATAACCACAGTTTTGCTTTCCTGAATTTTTATTCTGAATGAATAAACTAATTAACTGTAACTTATGTCAATTTGTAGGACATCAAAACTCATTCATAAGAAAAACCATCAACTTTGATATGAATAATCCTTGTAATTTTTGGAGATTTGATGTTTCGCTTTGTCTTTCTCTTTGCAATTTTGACAGTGCTAATCTAGATAATGAATCTCTCCTGGCAGATGAGTTTTTATATGAAATCTTTGGTTCCTTTCATAAAACTAAGTAGTCCAAGACATTCCCTGAAAGATGGGACTCATTGCTGAGGCACACTTTGTGTTTTGTAGATTAAGCTGTAAACATTAGATGAAGCAGGGATGGGAAACAAAGTTCCTATATTATTCTGTACCCATTCTCCTGTTTGGTTACTTATTGAAAATGCTTGTGCATTGCCTTATGCTCTGCAGTCCTGATCTGATCTATCAGTATTTAGATAATCTATTGAGCTGCAAGGCTCTGTTTCCTTTAATGCTTTTTTTGTTGTTATCCTCAGTGTAACTAAGCTTTTCTGGGGGAGAAGTAGGGAGAGAGTCTGTTTTTATTTCTGACATTGAATCCATTTCTTTTCTACCTACTCTCTATTCCTTTAGTCTTCACCAGGGACTCTTCTCCTATTAAAAAAATTTGGAAGGAAAAGTCCCAATGATTTTTTTGAGATTAACTTTGATTAAGCAGTCTTTATAGCTGAAAAGAAACAGTGAAATATATCATCCAAAGCTGAAATAAGAATGGGAACATAAAAGTTTAGTGATTATGATGACTTTTAAAATCTTTTTTGTTGAGATATAATACATGAAAGGAAACACAAGACACAGCACTTTAGTGTCTAGGAAGGTGATAAATTCAGTTATATCTGACTCTGCAAACAGTGGACTCATGCTTTGTGCATTCATATCTTATTAAACTTGATAGTTTCAGATAGAAAAAAAATCTGTTGGTAGCTACACTACTTATGTCATGTTCTGGGTTCATCTTTATTATGTGGTAAAACAACCCCAAAAAATGTTTCTCATTAATTAAAATTCATGGTCACAAGTGAACATTAGAAAATTAAATACAATTAGATAAAACATTTTTAATATATGAATTTTATTAAATATAGGAATTTAGCAATATACAAAGAGGTAATATTTCAACATCTTTGTTGACAATGTTTAAATTTTTTTAATTTGTATTTTGATTTACTTATACTTTATTTATCAGAGAAAGCAACCAGTGAAATGAACACTGCAGAGGACTGGGGCCTCATCTTAGACATCTGTGATAAAGTTGGACAGTCACGCACAGGGTAAGTGACATTAGGAATTTCCTCCCCAAATGTTTTTAATTCTTTTATTTCAGTCTCATATACCCAGGTGAGAGAAATGAATTTTTTATTATCTTTTATAAACTTCTGCAACAGCTGAATTTAACTTAAATTGATTACAAGTGAAAGGAAAATGACTGGGGTTTCTGCTGAAATATTTTGCAATCCTTCCTTTGGAGATACTGGCTGATTTGTTAAAATTAGACTTGTGTACAGCTTTTTGCCAATGTAACAGATTAAATAAATTGATATGTTTTAACAGTTTCACTGTAAACCCAGGAGGCTTCATG
Organism: Illadopsis cleaveri; assembly: GCA_013399915.1. Lineage (NCBI taxonomy): Eukaryota > Metazoa > Chordata > Aves > Passeriformes > Timaliidae > Illadopsis > Illadopsis cleaveri. Next base: position 526,899 of record VXBB01012340.1, read on the forward strand.
AGGCATTTTTCTTACAGAATCATAATCTAAGTTGGAAGTGACCTCCAGAGGTCATATAGTCCAACCCCTCCAGCTTCAACAGGTCTAATTAGATCAGGTTGCTCAGGACTGTGTCGAGTCTTGAATGCCTCCAAGGTCAAAGGTTCTACAACTTCTGTGGGCAACGTTTCAGTATTTAACTAGTTCTACTTACTAAGTAAGGAAATAAAAAAATAATCTGCAATCTGATTACAATTTCCGCTGTTCCAACTTGACTGTTGCATCTTGTCCTATGACTGTGCAACTCTAAGGAAGAATCTAGCTGCATCTTCTGTATATACTCTGATTAATTGGTTGTTGAAAGCAGTAAGGGCCACTTTTTGTCTGCTCCTCTCAAAGCTGAAAGCACCTCTCCCATCCATCTTTCTTTGTGTGTAACCCTCCCTGACCATCCTGGCAGCTGTCCATTGGACTTAGGGCAGTGGGTAAATAGCCTTCTTGCACTGGGAAGCCCCAAACTGGACAAAGTTTCCAGATGCAATCTTACAAGTGCAAAATGGAGGGGAAAGGTCACTTTCCTGACTTTGTTGGTTGTGCTGACCAGTACTTTGAGCCAGGATGTAGTTGGTTGTCTTTGCTGCCAAGCTGCACTGCTGACACCTCTCACCCAATAGGACCTGCAGATCATTTCCTGCTTTTCATGTAGTCGTCTCATGGCCTCATTTAAAATGCAATACCTTACTCTTGTACTTGTTGATCTTCCAGTCTGCCCATTTTGCCATCCTGTCTTGGTCCCTCTGAACATTAGCCAAGCCCTCCAGTGTTACTGTGCATAATTAAGGTTTCTCAATTTTGTATATGTTTTTTGTTTATTTGTTTGTATTGGTATATCCATTTCAATCCCCATCCCAAATTCCCTGTGGTATCACCCTAAGGAGAGAACCTTGTCAATCACCCTGATAGACCTGAAAAGAGATGTTCACCCATCTGCCCAGGTGCTTGAGCACCCACCTTTCCCACTGTTGTGTTAAGCACCCCTGTCCCGAGCCACCCCCTCCCATCTCCCCCATTGGTCCGAAGTTCTCCCCTGCTCGGTGTACGCCCAAGGTACTTAGGGGGAGGCCGGAGGCCCAGGGGCCACTCTGGCACGTGGAGTTCCCAGGAATAAAATCTCTCCTAAAGCCACGCTTGAGTCCACTCTCATTCCAAGCCTCAGACCACGCAGCAAGCCCGAGATCGAAACCCACCCAGACTTTTTCGTGTGCTCGTCAAAGAGCAACAGCTGGCTGGTGAGCAGCTCAGGAACCAGTACACTCCAGTATAGTGATTGTTCCCCTTCAACTTGCTCTGGTCAGTAAGTTACTGAGAGCACTGTTGGTCCCAGCAGAAATCCCTGAAGGATACTGCTTGCTAGCTGAANACCCCCTCCCATCTCCCCCATTGGTCCAAAGTTCTCCCCTGCTCGGTGTACGCCCAAGGTACTTATGGGGAGGCCGGAGGCCCAGGGGCCACTCTGGCACGTGGAGTTCCCAGGAATAAAATCTCTCCTAAAGCCACGCTTGAGTCCACTCTCATTCCAAGCCTCAGACCACGCAGCAAGCCCGAGATCGAAACCCACCCAGACTTTTTCGTGTGCTCGTCAAAGAGCAACAGCTGGCTGGTGAGCAGCTCAGGAACCAGTACACTCCAGTATAGTGATTGTTCCCCTTCAACTTGCTCTGGTCAGTAAGTTACTGAGAGCACTGTTGGTCCCAGCAGAAATCCCTGAAGGATACTGCTTGCTAGCTGAAATTTGCACTACAGGTGACGCCCTTTGAGCCTAGGAGACCAGTTTTCCACCCACCTTTATCCAGCCTGTATTTTGTCAGCTGTGTGATAAGGAGACTATAAGGGCTTCAGCTTTATGTCAAAAAAATTCTAAAACCGAGGTATAAAGCATCTGCTGCCTTCCATTGTTCTTGGCATCAGACTATCAATGTCTTTGTCACAGAAAACAATAAGGTTTTGTGTTTCTTCCCCTTGTTTTCAGAAGCTATTCTCTGTCATCAGGGTTTTGATAAATGCACATTTTGAAGATATGATACTAAATTAAACATGTTTAATAGGGGCTGATAATGTTTCCATTATTAAATATTTACTGAGCTCTTTCATAGAATTTATACATGAATTTACTTTTTGGACAAGAAAAGAGAAAGTGTAATTTGAGCTAGCATGTAAAAAATACAATTTTAAGACATAATTTCAGTGTATTTATCGTGCTTTCAGTCAGTGTAGTATTAGGATTTGGAAAGGTTTTAAATACAGTTTCTCAAAGCATTCCTTGTAGCAATTCAGGTAAGGAACAGACTCAAGAAGAGGGTTTTGCCACTGATGCTGTGAAAGGCTTCTCTGAAAATTACTTGGATTGCCTTGTAAAACTGCCAGAAACAGTGTGAGATGCCAGACAGCAAAGTCCCACCTGGGACTTTTGTTTCAAAGGACAGGTTTGCAAATAAGCTTATTCCTTGGGATTAGAGATGGTCTCCGGAGGAGTACTTAAAAATAGCACAGCAGAGACTTCTGTGCTGTTGTGTATAACTGTAGTTAAGATAACAGCTGGCAAGTTGTTAATAATGTTTCATATTAGTCTTTATATGTAAAACTGCATACCTGTTCCTTGAGCACATTGATACTGAGCTTGTAACAGTAACTGTATTACTGAATTTTTCAATATTCTATTTATTCACTAAAGGCCTGTCTACAGATGAAATTTAGTCTCACGGCAACACAGTCTGAACAGTGCTCAAGTGTGTGTAGCTGCAAGAGACTTCAGTACAGACAAAGCTAGAGATCTTCAGTAATGTGCACCTAAATCCTTTTAGGGTTTGTGAGATTTGTTTGTATTGGTTTTGGTCTTTTTCTTTTGTGTGTTTGCATTTTAATCTTTTTCTTAATAAAACTGTTGTATAAGAGAAAAGTGGGACTTTAAAGTTCGTAATATTTATCCTGCTTGTAATAGGCTGCCAGCTGACTTGTTGCTTAAATTCAGATTCCGTTAAAACTTGCTGAGAGTGGGTTTTTTTTGTTTTTGATGGATTATGTCATAGAGTAGCAAGGTAAAGCAAGACAATGTTTCCCATTAAGAAGTTTAAATGAGATATGCTTAGCTGTTTGAAATTCTTCTGCAGTTTAAGTTCCTCTGACAAGGATGCAAGTCTTCTTAACTGGGATCGGCTTTAATCTTTTAACCAATCCTGCTCCCAGTACAAGCTATTTGTTACTGTTCTTTGCAGAAGTTTAGATTGCAAAATCTCTCCTTTGTGGATTTTCTTTGTTGCATCCTGCAGCATTCTAGATGTGAATTGCCTTACACCTGAAGCAACAGCAGCCTAGAAAAACACTTATTCATTAAGTAGCACTTCTGGTATAGCACATTGTCTGCCAACTTGTTGGTATCCAGATTAATTGTTGGAAACCTCTAATGCTAGAAAAGTGTTGTGTTTTCTCATAAGATAAATTAGTTACAGTTCCATAACATAATTGCTACTGTTATTTCTTCTGTTGTAATACTTTCCATACTGAGAATTACAAATTGCTGAAAATGTTATCTTGCTTCCTTTAGTCCAAACAACTAAAACGGATTTTTAGCAAGTTAGAATTCCACTGAATCCTTCTCTTTGGCTACATCCTCTGTTTTTGGTCAATTTCAAAATTAGAGTTATTAGAATTTTTATAGAAAACACAGGAAAGACAGAAAATATGTCAATATTTTAAACAGTATGACTTGTTTACAATAGACTGTATGAAATACTACTCTGTAGTATAGAATTAATACTTTCTGCATGTTTTGCATATCAGGTTCTTAGATGACCTAAAGTTTGTCTAATGATGAGACAACACGTTTTTTTAATCTCTGAATTTCTTTTAGGAACTCTTACAGCTCAGCACTTGCACATCACATTGTTTACATCCTGTTTTTTGCCAATATTAGCTCAGTGAGCAAGTTGCCTTTTAAACATAGAAACATGATTAAAACAAAGGTTTTACTGTTAGAGGCAATCCTTTCTGTCTCCTGGTTTTGTACAGCATTCTTGAAAACTTGTTTGTTTTAAAAACTTAAATCACATGGTGTGATTCTTGGGACGGTCCTTTGCAGGGCCAGGAGCTCGACTTCAATGATCTTTGGTGGTCCCTTACCACTCAGGATATTCTATGATTGTATATTTGATTGGTATTTTAAATCTGACTACAGGAACGATATAGATTTTTGCATAGTGTTGCTTTTCTGCAATGAAAATGCTTACAAAACTGAATCTGTAGTTTATCATCTCAGAATAAAATAACATTATAAAATTTGATGAGTTCCTTAAACAGAATAAAGAAAAAATCAAAGGACAGGTATGGTATATTTTAACAAAGATGCCTCCCCTTTTTCAGTCGTTTCAGTGCTAGCCAGTTCCTAACTCTTATCATGTTTGCATTGGTCTTTGAGACAGTTGTACTGTTTATTTCATGAGACACATTGAAACTATCACAACTTCAGGTTTTTTTCAGAAAAGTTACTTAATTTAAAAAAAAAAAAAGATGGCTGAAAAAAAATGAAGTCAGTGGCTGAGAGACTACACCAAGGGTTGAGAAAATAGAAATGTTCATTGCAGCACTCTGTTGGGGATGGGTATTGGAAAATTGTTATTGAGAAATGGTTTGTCCGTATTGCTGCTTGCCTAAATTTGTCTTGATTCCTTAAGGATTAATCACTGCCTCTGCGAGTCAGTATTCTGGTTAGCTGTTTCTTCTTTGGTTGTTTTGTGCCTGTTCATGCAAGAGAGAACAGCAAAATTGCTTACTTGATAGTTTTCCGACATGTCTTCCATTTTTTCCCCCTCAAATTACACAATCTCAGTAGCATTTTACATTGTAATTGCAGTGTATGTTAGCAGGCTGACCAGGAAGCTTTATCACCAGCCTGTTTCTGAAAGAGCAAGGAGGAAAGTTGAGTCCCACAGAGTTACCTTAGACTGTAAATGAACACTAAATTCCTGAATATATCTGAAATGTTTTGTGCAGAGTAGTATTTTAGGTTGCAAATGCTGCTAATTGTGTCCTTGTTAAATAAAATACAATCAGATCTTTTTTCCTACGTTCTAAAGGTAAATCTGAGATTCATTGTGAATATTTTCTGTATCTATTGGTATATGATGCCATATGGTGCCACATATAATACATGGCTTCTATTGTATCTTGCCATATTTTCATCCTCCTTATTTGTTATTACTACTTATTGTAGTGCCTCTGAAATTCTGATTATAGCATCCTTGGAACAGAGCTGTGGCTGAATATTTGTATAGTATGATTTGGAGAGATACCTAATAAGTAGATAGAATTCTATACTCACAGAGTGCATGCTTCCTTCTGGTTTCTGCATAGTGCTTCTCATAAATTACATACTAAATTGTATGATGAATTAATTAGAAGTAAAGATAAGAATTACAGGCCTATCTAGAATAGGTTTTCTTACTCTGTGTGACTAAAGACTGGTACACCTGGATTATTTTCTTTATCTAAATGTAATCAAAAGATTTCTTATTTTAAACATTTGAGTATTTAAAAATGTTTAACACGCAGTTATTGATCATTTCTGTTAAATATATGAACAAGTAGATTGTACTTGAGACATGTGGATGATCATTTGGCTTTGAGGCTTTCTCATTACTTTTAGTAAGGCTTTGGATTCCTTTGTAAAAAAAATCTTAGGCTAATGGTCCTGTTCCTGAACTGCTAAGGTCTTGATTCTGCACCCTGCCTTCATAAATACTGGCTTCACAATGGGCAAGCACTTTCTAGAGCTTGCAATCATATCACATTGTTAATCCTACTCATAAAGTAATGGGTAAAGAAAACAGGTATTTCTAACAATTTTAACTGTATTCTTTCTCAATTAAAGTGAATGTATGAGAAGTCTTGGGTAATTAATAGATAAAAGGAAGTACTTGCCTTAAAGCCTTCATCTGTATTAATTGGTATATGAAGGTATACACTGAATGATATGTACTAGTGCTGTGTGACAGCACTTTCTATAATTAGTGGCACTAAATATGAGGTGGACATTTCTGTAAAATGTAGACACTGCCAAATATAGTATAGCCAAGCAGTGGTGTAACTTATACCTGAGTTTCATTTTAGTTTTTCGGTATCATTTAAACAGAAAAATACTTTTGCTTCCAAAGACAACCATGCTATAAATGTGTAAACTCCATAATTGTATAACATCTTTTAGCTTAGATTTATCTTCTCTTTTCCTTATTCTCTACTTACCCTCTTCCAGGGTTATCTTTTCAGGGCTATTCACCAGATAATGATTGTATGCCCATGATAATTCCTACCTCAGCCCGGCTCAGCTTTCCACTACTTTATAGATGGAACAAAGTATCAGAAAGTCACATAGATTTTCATATACTAAACTTTCTGAAATCCCCTTTCAAATTCTTTCTTGAAGTTGCTTTTCATGTTATTTCTATCTACCATAACATAGGTAAGACTTGAATTCTATATTTAATTGTGTTGAAACTTTGATGTAGATTGTCTAACAGTTTTTTTAGTAATTATTTGTTCATTACTTGTCTTCTTTATAAATGCTATTCTGTAGATTAAAAGAGACTCTGAGGAACATGGTGGTAGTTCAAAATAAAAGTAGCAAAAGGGTGTTGGTAAATCAGTAAGGAAGGAAATGCCCTTTTAACCAGTTCTGCTCCAGTACAAGCTGTTTGTTTCTGTTCTTGGCAGAAGTTTAGATTGATCTCTCCTTTGTGGATTTTCTTTGTACCAGTCTATAAGCTTCACATATATCTGAAATATAGAGGAGTAGGTGAATGGACTACTGAGAATTCCAGTTCTCTAATTGTAAGGGATTTTATGCATTTCTGGAGTATTTACAGTAATTTGGTCTAAGTACAAGGGGTAATATAAATTACTGAGAGGTTTTAATAATTAAGAGAGCTGCAAATCCTACAGATAGAAATGGCTACAACTGTTTATGGTGTTTATTTTTAAATGTTTTTGTTTTAAATTATAAGCTACTAAATAATTTATTCACAGTGTTCAGGAGATCTTGGTGTCTGTTAATGTGGTCAGAATTATCATGTATGCAATAGGAAATGTTCATTCCATTACATATTTTTAAAGCTATCTTGTGTTTTTTAGGCCTAAAGACTGTCTTCGCTCTATTATGAAGAGAGTGAACCATAAAGATCCGCACGTCGCTATGCAAGCATTAACGGTAGGGTCTTTTTAATGTAGTCAATTTTCTTCCTGAAAAGTTATATTGCAATAAAGCATCAAAGTTTTAATCTTTCTTTCATTAGCTTCTAGGAGCATGTGTATCAAACTGTGGGAAAATCTTTCATTTAGAAGTCTGTTCAAGAGATTTTGCCAGTGAAGTAAGCAATGTGTTGAATAAGGTAATGTATTACATTGATTTATATGTTTCACCTATAAGTGGAATCAGGTAGAAAATTGGAGTAATCTGAAAGTGGAATAGAATCTACTTTTAGAGGACTGGAAAGGTGGGGGAGGGGAAGGAGAGAAGATTACTGTAAAGACTGTGACTCTCAGAATTTCCTGAATGCCTCTTCATACTAGTTAACATAGGTATTCTGTTTGGGGGAGATGTGGTGTGTTAATTTATAAATAAGCTACTATATTTTCACTTTAAATAACATCAATAAAACACTAAATACAAATATGATGAAATAGAGATAAAAACAGAGTTCCTATGTAATCATATTTTACTTTATTTTGGGCCTAGCACATACTGTACTGGTACACAATGCTGATGTATTATTCTTCCTTTCTAATAAAGACTGAGTACTAAACTTCACTACAAAATAAAGTAGTTATATGTTTTATTTTGACAGTAGCCTGCAATTACTTGAAATTAAGATCAAATTCCTACATTATTTAACTAGTTTCTACTGTCCATGCAGGGTCATCCAAAAGTTTGTGAAAAGCTGAAAGCCCTTATGGTGGAATGGACTGATGAATTCAAGAATGACCCACAGCTTAGTTTAATATCTGCTATGATAAAAAATCTTAAGGAGCAAGGAGTTACTTTCCCGGCTATTGGTTCACAGGTATATTAGTTTTTTGTTTTTGTTCTCAAAGTGTGTCACAAATTCTTTTTATGCTCAGCTCTGTATTTTACAGTTTGTAGTCTTGAATTCTAGAATGTTCAGCAAACAAAATGAAAACTACCTTGTCTTAATAAAACTTTTCTTTGAGGAGTGAAATGCTCTCAATTTCTTTAGATTTTTATATAGCAGATGAATACAAAGCAAAATGGTGAACTTAATGCACTGTCAGTTTTTTATTGGATTCATTTTTACATCTTTTACTTTTGGCTAGGCTGCTGAACAGGCAAAAGCAAGTCCAGCTCTAGTTGCCAAAGATCCTGGTACAGTAGCCACCAAAAAGGAAGAGGAGGATTTAGCTAAAGGTGAGTGCATTTATTTGCTGACATGATGCGTGTTGATTTATTTAAATGAATATCAGCCAATCTGTATGTGTTATTAATGGTTTCTTCAGTAGTCAACCCACCTAAGTCTACTTTTGAAGAGATCTCTGTCTCAAAATCATATCTGCATGAATTTCGTAATGTTGGTGTCCACCTTGCCCCTTCTTAAATGTGATCTATTTTTTTCTGAAAACTTGAGCTAAGTTTAATATGAGTGAAACTTCTCTGCTCAGTTAAGCTTAATTGAAAATGACTCAGGAATGTGAAATTATTCAAAGAATGATAGAGAGGAAAAAAAGGGAAGGGGCAAATTTTTCCTTCTTTAAGCAAAAACAATTTTGCTAATTATGAATTAAGGAGGGACTTTACTGTGAAAGTGACAAAGCACTGGCACAGGTTTCCCAGGGATGTCATGGTTTCTTTATTCTTGGAGGTATTAAAAAATTTTCCTTGGCAGTCAGCTGTGGTGACCCTGCATGAACGGGGATTGGGCCAGATGACTCCCAGAGGTACCTTCCAACCTCAGCCAATCTATGTAAATCTTATTCTGTGAATCCAGGCTGAAGGCTCCTGTCTAACAGAGAACCAGTGTGCACTGAACAGCTGTATCTTTTTAGTGTTTCAAGCAGTCTGGAAAAGTTCAGCACAGTGTAAGTTGTAAAGTAAGAATGAAAATATTTTACATCAGTTCAAGGTTATAAAAATAATATAATAATAAAAATTGGATGACCTTATGAAGTTATTCTATTTGTGCTTAAATTCTATTTATTCATCCTGTCCATGTTGGAAGCCTCAGTAAACCCATAAGCAGAATTCTGCTCTCTCTTTGTTATTTACCATTAATTCTACAAGAAAGACAGAAAGTCATTAAAATGCAGCAGTAATAGAATCATACTAAAAGTTTTCACAGAATCAAATTTTCATATCAATCAACATATTTATATAGGGAATTTTCATCTAAGTACCTCTTCTTTTGTAGCTATTGAGCTGTCATTAAAAGAACAAAGGCAACAGCAAACAACACTTTCCAGTTTGTATCCAAGCACCTCAAGCCTTTTAACAAACCACAAACACGAGGGCCGAAAGGTTCGTGCAATCTATGATTTTGAGGCTGCTGAAGATAATGAACTAACTTTTAAAGCTGGAGAACTTATAACTATCCTTGATGACAGGTAAGTTATATAGAATGCCTACTAGAATTATGTTCAACTGTAAAAATTAACTAGAAATAATTGTATCTTCTATGTAGAAGCATACCTTGCAATACAATGAATGGAAACACATTTTTGTATTAAATACTTTATTTTATTATCTCCTAGATTTTTTACAAATAAATGTATTTGCATAAAAATTCTTGTGTAAAGATTTCTGCATATATACAAATTATATTTATGTGTTAGTAATATAAAAGCCTTTACTGCGCAATTTCTAGGAGAGTTCCATGTGAACATGGGATTTCTGATGTATAGGGGCTTTTTTTTTTTATTTTTTTAATCTTTAGTGATCCAAATTGGTGGAAAGGTGAAACTCATCAGGGCATAGGATTGTTTCCATCTAATTTTGTAACAGCTGATCTTTCTGCTGAGCCTGAAATGAGTAAGTAACATTACATTTACGTATATATGTTTAACCCTGCCATGGCTTATGGGTAATTTCCTTTCCCTTATGATAGAGTTCAGTTGCAAGTTAATGTGATAATTGAAGTAAAACTGAGGAGCCCTTTCTATGCTATCACAAACAGCAGTTAGACCAAGGTCACCCAAACTGTTTTCTGCTAAAAAATGCTGCTGTCTGCTGCTGCTTTTGTCAGCAGATCCTTTGAGACTCATAGAATCACTCCATTGACACCTAGATAAACATGGGCAATGCTTTTTTTCCAAATTGCCTTTTTGTCCAGTTGCAATGGTGCATATCTAACTGAGATGAAACTGAAAGTGCCATGGCAGATAGGACTTGACCAGTGTTCAAACAGTTCAAGAAACCTACATACTGTAGGTATGTACATGTGCATAGTGGACAAAATGATTTTCTGCATGCAGCTTATTTACTTGTATCTATATCCATCCAATCTACTTAAATATTTAATAAAAATATTAAACATTAGACAAGACTTCAAAATTCTAGAGCTGATTACTGTAACTCTCATGGGTTTACAAGATTAGTGTTCCGTGATCTCAGTTTGAGGGTGCTAGAAGTATGAGCAGGCCAGCAGAATCATATACTGTAGGAGTCATTTGTGCTATGTTAAGACTATCTAATAAGAATGTATGATAAGAGTTGTATTTGGCTTTTTTTTTTGCTAAATATAGAGCTTTTTTTGTGCTATGAGTGAATGAGATGCTTTGCATATAGGATTTGGTGAAGAAGGAATAGAGAAACTTGAGACTTTTCTAGTGCATACTTTGCTCTGGAGAAAAGAAGGCTCCATTTGTCATAGATGATTTTACCAGTTTTATCTTAAACTTGACTTGCTAGCCCTATTGCTTCCAATTATTCTTTCTTAGTCTTTTATCCTGATGACTTTTTAATATGTATGTTATGTGCAGGGAGACTATGATAAAGCCATTTGCTTGCTAAAACATGTTTCTGCTGAGCTTGTGTGAACTGATCTATTTTTTTATAATGTGATTTACAGATAGGAAAATTATTTAGGTTTGTTCCTTTCAAATGCCAATAAAATACTAATTTTTAAAATTTTCACAGTAGAGATTTCAAATGCAAGGAACACGGGCAATATACTAGTTATGTAATATNTAAAGTACTTCAGGATACCATAGAGATACTCATCTTGACTGCTCACTTAGATTTATTTCCAGTATAACCACCACTGTCTACCCTCAGACTAAAAGATTTCTTTCTGTTCCTGAAAAATCTGAAATTCTGTTCCTCTGTAAGTAATATTTACTAAGATATTTACAATCTCACCATAGTGATCCTGTAGGGTTTCCAGGAACAGGAACATTCAGTCCAGGAAGTTTTTCCCCTGCTTTTTTTTTTTTTTTTTTTTTTTTTTTAAAC